>APFE031049866.1:0-18833 GCA_000404065.3 Pinus taeda
GCGCCCACAATTTTTTTAAACCACTAAGGAAATCCAAATAAACCACTTCATTAATGTGTTCGGTGATGTTAGAAAGTACTATGTTGTGAGATGATGAGACATAACGAATCACACAATATGACAAGCAATTAAGTTGGTGTCTAACAAATTTGATGATAAAAAAGACAAGTGATTATGCAAACCTACCTGGGGATAGGTGATATGGCAGATGACATCAACATGACATATCTTGACATGAACTTCAAAGTGCTCAAGAAGGAGTCCCAAAAAGTTTTTTATATAGTAAAAAGTTGCAAATTAGAGGAAAAAAGTCAAAAATATAGTAAAAAAGTTACAAATTAGAGAATAAAAGGTCAAAAATATGGATAAACCATAACATGTGTTAGTTAAAAAAGACAGAAAATTGTTATAGTGTAAGTTAAAGGTATTGTGTTGGAAGGTTGTCACCAACTAAAAGTCAATAGAAAAACCCAATCATCGACAACCGTCTTAATTAAAACCCTAAAAATGTTGAAACCTCTAGTCCCCTCAATCCCCTTAGTCCCCTCATAATTGAAGAAATGAGTTTACCATGACAGTGAAATTTTTAACATTATCCTTTACCAGTGCGACTTACACGACCAAGTGTTAACTTGCTTCCACGACCTCCCTAATTACTTTTGTGTTTAGGAATCTAATTTAGCCAAGTTTATTGTTCCACAAACTTATCTTTTCCTTGAATTTGTAATGTGGTGTGCAAAGAATTATATCCCTAAAAAGGCTATAATTTATAAGAACTATGTCATTCTTTGTACAATAAACACTAAGTAGTTTCTTGAAATGTTAAAAGTAAGGACACTCCTTGAGACCCAAGTGTTACAACATGAAACTTTAATTTCTTCTTGTTGACATAAATTTTAAATAAAGAAAAAGAAACCTTAATTTGATCATTTCTTGCTCATGATGCTACTCTTCCAAAAACTTCACCACCTTATAGAAGCAGCATTTTCCTAGACATCTCAGGACAAGTTATTTCTATGGTGTGCTTGCTTATGTGTTTTGACCATGACTAAATAGTGGATGAAACAATGCTAGGTTTTATGTATGTTATTTATCCATGAGTAAACCCTTAGTTACCAGTGTTTAGCAAATACAATAAATTTCTAGTTAACCCAATTCAGTGCAACCAAATGTTTTAGGTTTCACTCGTCTTATGCATTTACTTTTGTATTTTTGAGCTAAGAAATTTTCTAGTTTACATATAAACCCACAAGGTGAGTCTAGTAACCCCTCTTCATTCATTCATTCATTGGACTTCTTTAGTCAGAAGAAACCTAAAAATGTTTGAATTTCTAAATTTGTTAATAGATTCATATCTGCCACTTACTCTATTTCCATTAAACATCAGCTCCTAAGATTTTTCTAGAAATCAAAAAACTTATTCAATTAAGTTTGGATCCTAAGATTTGTCTGTATCTTTTCCAACACTATACTAAAATTAAGATTTATAAATTTGAGTCTCCTCCCTATCAACTACTAGTATTTCTAACTATGATATTGTTGTGGGGTATTGAAGAAAATATTGAAGTTTGATCAAAATCATTTTGTATCGAAAAAGACAAGCCACTTTTAAATTGAAAAAGGAAATTGGGTCTTTCATAGTTAATGCTAGTTGGGCTTTATATAAGGTTGAAAAATGCTTAACGAACTTAATTTCTCATGGGGAGAATCCTAGATTTATGACCCATATTTAATTATTTCCAATAAATTAAGGAAGGAAGGCTCAAATCCATAGGACATTTGAAGAAACCGAGGATAGAAAGGTTAACAAATAAATAAAATTAGGAACTTGAACAACTTGTACTTCAATAGTACATTCCATACATAATTTAGTCCTCTTGAAGTCCAATCATAGATACTCAATAGCAATTGGAAAAACTCATAAAAGGACTCATCAAGAAGCTTCTCAATAAATTTCAAAGATGCACGAAGCATTATCAACAATTACATTGAAGATGTAGAGAACAAAGGAATAGGAAGGAGATACAGAAGTGACAGTACATAATGCAAAAGTATCATTGTCAAACTAGAAATTGACTTTGTCAATACAGGTACAGGGGCATGAAGAAGCAATACTTGAACTCGATGGTTTTCATTGGCAGAAGAAGACCCTCCTGGGTCTAGTTTTGAAATACAAGCAAGTAGAGAGATACAATGTCTTCCTCTCCTTGGAAGACACTAAAAAGATGCTCAAGAACCAATGGTTATTCTTGGACATGATTGATTCCTTCTTGGCACATGTGGAAGGCCATATAGCTTGTGAATCATACAATGGATATTTGATGGATCCTCTAGGTTCTAGCCTGCGGGTCCCTGCAACAATCTCCTCATTGGATAATGACCAATGATCAAGCATGATGGTTTATTAGTGGCAAGTTTTTTTGCTTCGTTCTTTGGTTCGAGATTCAAGGCATGATGATATGATCTCTGGTGATTTGCTTCTAGTTAGTCATGGTTTGTTTCTCCCTCGTGGCTCTAAATATCAGTGTTTTGTTATGGCTAGTCCCATCTTGTGTCTATAGGTTTGTTTATTGTGGGGAAATTTTTTTGGGAAATTTTTTTGTTTATGTTTCATTTTGATGCTTTTCGTTGTGTGTTTCTCGGTTTTCTTAGTTGATTATGTGCCAAAGGGCATCTCATTGTATGATGTTTATATGCCTATGTTGTTGACGTGGGTGTTTGTGTTTTTTGCAATGGGAAGGTGTTAGGTGTGCTACCATATGGGTACTCTATGTGTTTTTTTTGGATGTTAAGGCAGTGGGATGGGGGAAAGATTTTGTCACTAACCTTGGTGCATAATTACTTTGAGCCTCCTCTGTAGGGATTTTTCATGAAGGCTTTAGAGTCTAGTTTTTAGCCTATAGAGGTTGGGCAAGAAGAAACTAACTCCTATGGGAATCATCTAGAAAATCTATGTATCCATAATTTGTTAAGTAATACAAAAGCTTCAATTTACAAAAAAATAATAATAATCAAAATATTAAATCAAGATTTAATAGTTAGTATATAAATAAATTATTTTTTTTCTTTTTAATTATTTATTATAAACCAAGCAAAACATAAATTGGTGTATAATGACCTTGTTGTAGTAAAAGGACCTCATAATAATTCTAACATTAAAATTTAATAAAATGTAAATATTTTACCAACTTTTACACTTAAACCTATAAAAAAAGTAACTTATACTCATTAAACACATATAATTTTTAAATAAATATATAAAATTATTTTCAATTTTTTCTTTAAATTAAAAATAATGAAACTAAAATATAAATAAATACGTAAAATAAACTTATTGTAAAATATGAAGATTTCAAATAAAAATATAAATAAATATATATAAACTAAATGTCTTTGAATTTAGGGTTCATTTTTTTTAAGAAATCAAGTTTCAAAGATTCCAATATCTGGTAAATATCATTGGATTTAGGATTATATTTTTATTTTTTTTTGTTAATATCATCGGATCGGGTTTAGGGTTTATTTTCCTATCAAAGTTCAAGACTAGCCACAATCACGAGAACCACAAAACATGTGTATATAGTATGCACATGGTTTATGAATCTCAATCCTAAAAATTGCACATCACTTTAATGTTTCATCTCAGAAAAACGAAACCCAGTCTTTATTTGTTTTTGGGTTAATGTCATTGAATTTACGGTTTATTTTCTCAATCAAAGTTCAAGACCAGCAATAATCAGGAAACCCAAAAAAAATTACTGCTTCCCTCGAGCCTCTGTGTATGCACATGGTTCATGAATTTCAATGTTAAAAAGTTAATAATATTGTTAAAAAGTTAATAATATTTTTGAATTCTATAATTGTTTTTGAGTTTTCATAATAAGTAATACCATTTCTAATTGGATTATGATTTTTACTGGTTGTAAAATATATTTTTGAATTTAAATTATATTTGATTTGAATAAAATTGATCGAAAAATACTAGAAAAATAGTCATTTTAAATTACTAGTAATTTCATTCCATATTTTCAGCAAGAAAATATATAAGTTGTAGAAAATAATGCAGGAATCAAGAAAGAATAAAAACCAATTGGCTTCACTCAATGAACCTATAACAGTTTTAACATACTAAATAATACCCAATTTCACTAAATATTGGAAAATACCTCTAAAATTCACATTATTTAACCCCCTACAAATACCAATCCCATACACCTTCCTAATTTAAAAAACCCCTAATTTCATAGATATTAGTTATATATCTTTTCATTAATATTTTTTATATTTTTTTATTAATTGTTCCATTTTTTATACCTGCTAATATAAAAACCCTCTACCCTTATAATATACTCAATAAAAACCCTCTACCCTTATAATATAATCAATATATCATGTCATTTTTTCCTCAATATAAATGCAAATAGTATAATATTACTCCCTAGTGTAATATTACTCCAATAAAATTTCAGTTACAACAAAAACACATTAGTTACAATTGCTTACAAATTTGAAAAAACAAACTAATTACAACAAAAATACATTAGTTACAATTTCTTACAGATTGGAAAAAACATATGATCAAGATTATAGCTGTTATTTATACCTCTTACAAATTCCGAAATAATATAGCATCCAGATGTGCCAGGTACTCAGCCAGAGGGACAAAGAGGATCGGTCTGATATGAAAGTTTAACAACCCCATTCCTCAACTGAAATCATGAATAATGTTTTTTTTTTTTTTTGTTTCTTCTCCTTGAAGTGAGGAATTCAAAGCCATCACAACACAAACAATTAAAAGTTGCAGAGCCTTACATATTTAAACACAGACAGTAACCAGAAGTTGCATTGTGCCAAGCATGCATCTCTGCATCAATCTATCCTAAGGCCAGACTTGAGTAACATACAACTGCAAGGGCAAAACCACATCTCTTTCCACGACCTCTTCATTGTTTGTTATTGCCATGATAATGCTATTGTTCTGCATCTTCTTGTTTCCTCCAACCATGACTGGATATTCATTTCCAAGTGTACTGTTCATCTCATTTTTTGAATATTGCAGCAGAAAATCATAATCCCCATGGGTTTCGTAGTCTCTGATGCGCAGGAACTCCCTCAGCAACAGCAATAGGGTAGCCATGGAAAAAACCTAACGCTGCACTCTCAACTGATTCTGCTCTTTGCCCTTGTTATAACGTTCGAGAAGAACAATGAAAAATAATAAAAAATAGTTGTGAGCAGGCATTGAGAAACCCTGAGAATGGGAATGGCGTGAGAACAGTGACCTGGTACCATTCTTTGTTATATTCGCTCGCTGTTTTGGGTCTGCAGAAGACATGCATTTCGTGTGGGTTTCTTCTTTTTTTTCTCTGTGCTTCACGCCATTTTGACCTTCTGAAGCATATGTCAGTGCCACACATTTTGTGTTGGGTTTCAGAGAATTGTGCTGTAATTGTTTAAATTTTAGGTTGTTGACCTACTTACCACCCCACAATGGCAATTCTCGTAGGTGACCTAATTTTGCAGAATTTGGTGAGAAAGAATACTAGGCGTCAATATCAAAGAGCAATTTTCTTTGACATTCAACTTTGACCATTTGCGCAGACTGGTTGGTCATGGGAACTGCGGGCGCAGTGGTAAGTATTCAGAATTTTCGTAGTGGTTCGAACATAGGAGAATATATCATTGTCAGCCAGTGTCGTTTATGTCCACGTTTATACTACACATTATTATATTATATCTAAATTCCGGATATGTCAAAGTTTTTAGAGATATCAAGTGTAAAACCTTTTTGACAAAAAGTTTAGAAAAAAATGGATTAGTTTAGATAAATTTAAGTTGGTTTAATTATAATTTTTAATTTTATTTTATTTTTAAATTGATTAAGCAAAATATTTATATCACATTGTATAACATAATAAAAAAATTTAAGGGTCTCTTCTATGCATAGTCTAGATGAAGCCTACATCTATCTTAATTCAGATTACCAAAGTTAAGAGAGACCAATCCTTTACTCTAAAAGAGGTTGCATCTCAAGATATTGGCCCTCTGGATAATCAGATTAGATAGATCTAAAGTGTTAAAATTATTATATAATAAAATATTTAAAAAATTTATGTTATATTTTATTTATTTATTTTATTGTGTAATTCACAACTTAAAATGTTTTAGTGATATTATAATTATTATTTTATTTATGTTATTTTATATATTTTTTTATATTATTGTGTGCTAGCAATATTAATCTTACATCAACATCTCAGTATATGGACAGATGATAGGGAGCTCTATTTGGGCAACAAAAATAAAAAATTACTTATATTAAAAAAATTAAAGTATAAGTGAGATTTAAAATAATAATAATAATTAATAATTACATTAAAAAAAGTGTGCTTTCAATAAAAATAATATATTTGGTAAACTTTAAGGTTAATTGATTGTGTGTGAATTTTTTTATTTTCTATGAAGTGCTATCTTATAATTTATGGAATGGTCCCATTAAATTTTAATTAGTTAGTTTACATATAATTTATTTAATTCTTCATTTAAAAAAATATTTCTTGGAATTGCCTTTTCTTTATATGTATTAAGATATTGTCTAACAATTACATAATTTAAGTAGAGAAGAAATCATTGATTCCCTAAAATTAATATCATAGATTTTATATGTAGACTATGACATAAAGACATTAACCTATATTCATATGAGCATATGGAGGAGAAAAACATTAATACGTACGAATTGGTAGTATGTAGTTGTTATAAATCATCACTCTTATGTGAAGACACTCACAAAATTGTTGAATATGATCAGCATAGATCCATCTTAAATAGAGATCTAACATGAGCCCAGAGGAATCCAATTTTTATGAGCCCACATTATTTAAATGTTTTGTATAGCTATTTATTTTATTTATTTATTTATTTTTAATTTTTTTCCGACATGAACAAAAATTCAACTTTAATGATGGACGGACACTGGGATGTAGAATGAGCCTCCAGCTCAAAAGGCTTATTACTAATTTGTGGAACCAATGTTACCATAACCCATGGTTTTTCACTTTGTATTTTCATGTAATGTAGCTTATTTAAAGGCATGATGATTCCATTGCAATATGTTTTTGGGTCAAATTATAATAGATCTATGTTTTCTGTGTGATAAGAAGGTCATGTAAGAGTTGGTTTTCTTTATACCTCTTAGTGTATAATAGATCTATGGTGATATAGACTTAAAGGAAATATAATTATAAATTGAATTTATATTTTTTTTATGCATCCATATATGTGGTTTCAAAATCCCAAATCAATGAAACATGAATTATCTCTTATGGTGCAATCACTTAAGTAAATTGTGTTCAAACTAGAAAGGTAAGGAAATTATCTCATCATTTGATCTGTGGGGTGCATATAGCTTCATTATAAACAATAATGAAATTTATTATTGAAATTATTTTTTCTCATATGCTCATAAAGATACTCATGTCTCTCTAAATTGACAAAATATTTTAAATAGATTCATAATTGAAGAGGTAGAAAGTTTAGATTTTATGACTAACATTTGAACATTCCATAATGTGTCATGTTATAGAATTACTATAAATTTATGTCACTAAAAAGTTAATTTAATGTGAAAAACAATATAGAACCATAGATCCGCACAATCTGAAATACACCTTTCAAATTTTATATTCTAAAATAAATTTGTACCTTAAAGAATTTTGATTCTCTTCACATATAGTACATCTAAACATAAAATACATTAGCCCAATATAATTAAAATTATAAAAATAAATATAAATTCGACATTAACTCAATATAATTTATAATTATAAAAAATAGAGTAAAAATTCAAATATTTAAAAAAAAAAAAATTAGTAAAACCATAAACTTTTTTAATATTATGGTTTTTTTTAATGTTTTCCACCCATTGAATTTTTAAAATTTAACCAAAAAAATAAAATAAGTGAAACTGAATCTTTTACAATTATATTATATGACCAACTCTAAAATGCAATCGTTATTTAGAAAATAATAAATAGAAGAATGTTCAGGAGGCGGATTTGATTAATGTTTCTGAATTTGAATACACGTGTTTCAAGAAGCGTGTTTCATTAGCGTCGGCCCCTAGATAGCTGTAATTTTTTTCCCATTTCTTGGTTTGTAGTTTAAAAGTTGTATGAATTTATTTTTTTATTTTTTATTTTTAAATCAAAACGGTGTGCAAGTATTTAGATGGTTAGGATGTTTGCTGGTTTGTGAATTTTTAAAAAAATATATCTTACAAAAAATTCATGATGGTTAGGATATTGATGGCTTGGATCTAATTTAAATTTAATATCGTTAAAAAATACAGTATTATGCAATATAGTTGAATTACTAATAAGTTTTGACACTTTAAGGATTTTTTGTAATCAAATCTATTTTTAAATTTGCAGTTTATTGTGGTACTTTTAAATTTACAGTATAAGAGATTTAGGTGTTGCTTAATTGGTGATCATTTGATTTGTGTAAATAGATTGGAAGAGTGAAATATAGGGAATAACAAAAATTTAACACAAACTACTTATAGTTAATTATTCAAATCACTAATATAGATTTTTCATTAACCATTAGATAAGATGTGAATAGTATGTTGAATAATCATTAACAACCACTCTTGTAGTATATTAACATTAATTGTATGTTGTAACATTGCATCCATTTCATGATTCCTTCAACCACATTAATTAATTAGTCACATACTTGGCATTATCAACATCACATTATGATTAATCAACATCACCAAACATAATAAGCAATCACATCATTATATACACTCAAACTGGTAAGGTGAAAACCAGCAAGCTTTTAATTTTATTATTAAATCCTAGTGACGGTGTTCACCCCTCACTCAATGGGTTATAAAGGAGTCCATCCCTTATCCATTGTTATAAAATATTACAATGAAATATCATTAAAATACCATATGGCTAGCTAAAAACTATTACAATTATCATAAAACCATTTACCCACATATCACCACTCTCTACAAACTTGTGGCATGATTGTTCCATCAATGGATCATCCTGCAAATCATCTAGCAACCATCATGGGTCAATAGTTCTGATCTTCCACAATGTTAAACATAATTTTTCTTTTGCACAAATCGCCATCATTTATTGTCATTGTTTCTTTGGTAACATGATTAGATAAATTATCAATCAATCAATAATCATTCTTTAAAAGCAATCTTTTAACATCTATTCATGTGCATAACATTCTTCTTCTAACAACATTGTGCATGTATAAACAAATAATTATCAAGCATGTCAAAATAATTACCCAGATACTATTATCATTCTAGTACTAGCACATGTTCATATCTAAAGGAAATCGTTGTAACCATCCATTTCACTTAAAGAATACTAGAAACTTATCTTTGTTTTTCATACATGTAATTAGATAAAATTCATATCCAAAGAAAACCACTGTAACCATCCATTTCACTTAAAGAATACTATAAACTTATCTTTGTTTTTCATGCATGTAATTAGATAAAAACTTATTCGAAGAGACCTAGCCCCTTAACTTCATGCATGCAAATGTAAGTCCCTTTTCAAAAAGCATCTTTTCCATGATACAGCTATTTACAAAATCTATTATATGCACAAAAACATGCATTGTTCTAAACAAGAACTAATGTGTTAGTGATTATTTTTTGCATGCATATATATGTATTTTACAAAGAAAAGCTAGTACATTTATTCTAAGTGACTACATGTTTTACTTTCCATAATATTTATTATTTTATGCACACAAATCTGTATTTATCTTTAAAAAATCTAACACAATAGTTCTAGAAATCCATGTTTCTCTTTAAAATATCTAACACAATAGTTATATATTCAAACATGTAATCAAATATTGTTTCTATGCTTTTGCATATGTGTTCTTTTCACATAGTTATTTTCAAGAACCCAATATAGTTTCTCTATTGTATGTACAAGTTCTCATGCATTTATTTCCAACAAAGTATCATAACAAAGTTCTCATGCATTTTTTTCATGAAAGTATCATAATCAACCTTTCATACTAAGATAATAATAATGTTAACTTTTTATGCATTAAACCTGTTAGCCTTGCTATATAACTATGGTTTTTTAAAGCCAGAGATAAGCTTGGTCATAGTGGTTATGCTCAAAAGAAGCTCATGGCAGTCATCTTCCTCCTTCTCCTTTACTCCACTTATTCTCTTTCACCTCCGCTGCTTTTGTTTTTCCCTCTAAAACCCAGCATAAACCCTTTTTTTCCTTAAGCCCGAGCGCAAAGGCTAAAACCCCATAAAACGACGCTCATATGACTTTGCGCCTCCATAAACTCACCATCGAAACCCCAACTATTGATCTTCGCCTATCGATCTAACAGCTCCCGTCGTGCCTGACAAAGAGACCTACGCGCTTAAATCCTCACTGCTCAATCATCGCCGCCGGAGATCCAACGGTCCTCGTACCTCTCACTCCCACGAAGTGACGGTATGTTAGCGCATGATGGAGGGTGGTTTTCCTCTCTCCTCCGCCGCCACACGTCACGCGCTGAATGGGATCGCGCGCCCTCGCCCTTTACCACCCGATGATCAAAGGCGGTGTGATCAATACCGCTTACCGCTCAAACTTACATTCCCGCTCGATATCCTCCGAGCACCTTCTCCACCCGACCACCATTGGATCTATTTGCCTGAGATCCAACGGCCCACGATCATTCCGCTCCCGCTTCTTTTGGTACCCTATGCCAAGTCATCCCCGCCATCTATCCTCCTGATCCGACAACCAATCTTGCCCCTTCATCCGACTCATCCACTCACTATGTAGTCCACGTCCATTGACTGTTCCGTGCACCCGAAGAATGAAGGTGACCGGTCTTCCAGTACCATTTGCAGTTGCTCCTCAACCACCATATTTAACAAACAGTATGGCTGAGGAGGAAAAGGACGGAGCATGAATAGATAATTGCATTTAACAGTTATGGGTCCTCATTGATACAAGCACTCCAACTGTCGGAGAGGATAGCAGAGCATAGGAAAAGATCAAATTCATCCACTAAAGCAAGCAAACGCACTCAAAAGCTCCATCAGGCAACTAAATGCAGTCGGTGGTCAATTATGACCCCTCCATACCTAGAATGGCCAAGTGCCTTTGTAATGAAACTCTATATATACCCAGAAACAAGATATAATCAGGGTTGATGGTTGATGTTTTGTTGTAAGGTTCAACTTCTGGAGACTGTAACAATTTTGACACTTGTAGCATCTCATCTTCATTTTCAGCTAATACAAGCTTCTTTTGTTGTTAATTTCTCACTTTCCATTTATCTTCTCTTCCAAGCTGTGCCTGATATGTTGTATTCCTGAACTCTTGATGTTTAGCATTAGAGTAGCTATCATCCTACCTCTGTGTTAAGATCTTGCATGTATCATTGAATAAGTTATTCAGGTTTCTCTTCATCTGGTGCCAGAGAGTTGTCATCCTATCTATGCATTAGTAGATTAGATTTGCAAACTTCTTTACTAGTTGCAGCCGGCCATCACATGGTCCTGTGCATCTGCTGGTTTGGTCAGTATTCTCCATATTCACACAATCATAAATTGTGAGTAGTTGGTGGTCTAAAGCCTTCTAGTCTGGGGGTGTTCACGCATGTCTGGAGTCAAGCAAAGTAGAAGTGGTTATCTGGCTTGGACAAGCATCATTCCTTCCATTCATCCATTTGCAACAACAAGTTGAGTTTATATGTTACCAGGCATCTCCGAGCTACAACCTAGGAGAGTTTCTTGGAATCCTAACATAATTGGCGTCGTTTTCGGGGAGAGGAGATTGAAGCTCAGCTTCCCTCGGAGAATGACATAGTTCCAGCTTTGATGATAAACAAAGTCTGGACACATTTCTAGTTGTAATCATCTATCTGGCAACTCCACATTACAGTTCTGCTCAGTTTGTGAGGCATACTCGAAGAAATCCTCAAAAATCACCAGTTGACCCAGTGCCTGACCTTGAGAAGATTGTCAAGCAGAGGAAAACATCATAGAAAGGAGCATCAGGATCGGGTAAGCCTAAAAAATCTTATGTATCTCTGCAAGAGAAGATTATAACTGAGAATGTACAGTTTGAAGATATAGAACCTAGCATTATTAGTGAAGAAATACCCTCAGAGGTTCATAAAGTGCCTTGTTCATTCAGTTCCCCTTTGGATCTCAATCCAAAGAAGGCCTCCCATATAGTACATCATATTCCTTTGTCTCTGTCATCTATTTCACTGCTCCCTACTGTTCAAACTGCCAGTATCCTTCCACCTACCCTAGTCATGGCAAGCCAACAAGCACCCACAAAGATGGACGGAATCATAGCTGCTAGGTATGGACCCTTAGTCTTGCATGTTCCTTTGAATGCCTGCTTGCAGGAGAATATTAGAAATACATGCCTAAGTTCACTGGTACGGAGGGTGTAACTGCTGAAAAACACCTTGAGTCTTTTTATAGTTATGTTGATAACCTAGATATCAGTGAAGATGATGTGTGGATGGGAGAGTTTGTCAAGAGCCTTAATGGAGAGGCTAGGAAGTGGTTCAGAGAATTGGCTCCTAGGTCTATAGCAGATATTGAAGCATTAGATGATGTATTTTTGAAGCATTGGGGAGATAAGAAAGACCTACTCTATTATCATACTGAGTTTGGGAACCTCAAAAGGGAAAATGGGGAATCATTGTCTGATTTCAATAAAAGATTTAAGCATATGTATAGTAAAATACCAGCTGAAGTAAAGCCCACTCTAACCTCTGCCAAACTCACCTATGCCAATGCTTTTGACTCTAATTTTTGCTTGTTGTTAAGAGAAATAAGATGCGCCACTCTAGCTGAAATGCAAGACGTGACTTTAGAGGTGGAATCTAATATTATGGCTGCAGAAAAACTCAAGGGTCATGCTGATAGAAGGAGGTAGAGAGGTGAGGCTTCTTCTTCCTCTGGTTCATCTTCAGAACCTAAGTTAGACAAAATGACTAAAATGATAGAGTCATTGGCTGCTGAGATATCTAAGCTGAAGGTTGAGCAGAGCTCTAGAAAGGCAAGGCTTCCAAACACATTTTCTCCAAGAAACCCAAATCCATTTAGAGAAGCAAATGAACAATTGCAGATCATTCAGAGGGGTAAAGAAGCCTGTGAAGAACAAAAGGTTAAAGCTCCCTTCTAGAACGTAGTCATGGAGGATGAGCGATTTGAACAAGAGGATGAAATTCATTGCATGGAAGATAAGGGCAGTGCTGCCTTTTTGACATTAGCTGCCTATGAAGAATCATTACTACAGGACCAAACCAGTCAAGAGTGGGATAGAGAGGTTGTTCTGCAAACTGATGAGCAGCAAAGAAATAATTTGAGGTCAAGAACAAACAATGTCAAGGAGAATCCTGCCCAAAGAGTTGTTGTCCCAATAGAGCAACAGAATATCAGACAAAAAAGACCAGCAGTTGATCCAGTCATCCTCAAAGCACCAGCTCAAGAGGTAAGAAGTCCTGACAAGTCCCCTTCCCCTTTCAGCTTTGAATCAGAAGTCCAAAAGTTAAAAATATATGTGCCTCTGATAGAACTTGTAAAGAGTGAAGTTTTTAGAAAACCTATCTTTGATGCCCTTGAGCTAAAAGCCTCACAAGCCTCTCATGACTATGTAAATTTGCAAGATGATAAGCCTGTAGTTGTGCTTAGCCCAATGACTGAACCTTCTGATAAAAGCTCCCCATCATTATATGTCTCCTTGACCATTCATGACAAAACCCTCCATAACTACCTGTTGGACACAGGGGCCAGCCACAATCTGATGCCTAAAGCTGTCATGGAAGAGTTAGGTTGTGATATCACCCGACCATATCATGATTTATTCTCGTTTGGTTCAAGAAAGGTAAAATTCCTAGGATTAATCAAAGACTTAGCCATTACCTTAACTCAGTGACCCATGAAGAGCATGATTATGGACATTGTGGTAGCAGATGTCCCCCCTAAGTTTGGCATGCTGCTATCCAGAGGGTGGATTAAGAGACTAGGTGGGACATTATAGAATGATTTATCTTATGCCACTGTCCCAGTTTTTGGAAGGGAAAGAAGGAGATTGTACAGAGAAGCACAGTTGGCCTACATCATCAGTGATGAGAAGAATCCCTCTAATCATCCCATCTATGTTGTGGATACCGATTTTGGAGCATGTATTCTCCAAGTTGAAGAATCCCATAAGGCCTCATTGCAGCTCAAGAAACCGATAGTCCAGGCTGAGGGAGAGCAAGGAAGTTAGGTTTGGGAAATGTTCTTTGATGGAGCATGTTCAAGGGAGACTGCAGGAGCAGGGGTGGTGCTGATATCTCCAAAACAAGAAAGCACACATCTATCTTTTAAGCTGGTTTTCCAAGTCACCAACAATATAGCAGAGTATGAGGCTCTGATATTGGGCCTTAACACAGCTAAAGACAGAGGAATCAGAAATATAAAGGTGTTTGGAGATGTTGATCTTATCATTCAGCAAGTGAACAAAACATTTCAAGCAAAGCACCCAAGGCTGAAAGCATATAGAGATGAGGTATGGAGACTTAAAGATTCTTTTGATAGCTTTTGCATCTCATACATCCCTAGAGTCAAAAATCAGCTCGTTGATTCCCTTGTTGTGTCTGCTAGCATGTTTATCCCTCCCATGCCTCCCAGACTAGGTTATGAAGTTCAGATGAAATATAGACCATCCTTACCTGATAATGTCCAGCATTGGAAAGTTTTTGAAGATGATGATGAAGTGAATAGGTTTCTACAAGTCATTGATGAATTCTCTGAAATGCAAATTGATCAAGAGAATGAAGCCTTGCAAGAAAGTACCCGGTCCCAGCTTAGAAACAAAATTGGAAAAAATAGCATTGTCCAACTACCCAACAATCATATACCTAAAGGCCTAGTTCCTTTAGAAAAGTTGTTTGACCATAATGATGTGCCTTATAAGGCTGCCTAAAAAGAAGACTAATCTGCAGTCCATAGGCATAATTTAGGGAGCTCAGATCATCCAAGATATGTAAATCTGTCCACCCATCCATCTCCTGCCAAATTTTATGAGTACTGCAATTTAATGAAGCAATTTGCTAATTGTTTTGCCTGGGAATATAGTGACTTGAAAACTTATGACAAAAAGATCATCTAGCATAAAATTCCCTTAGAGAAAGACACCATCCCATTCAAGCAGAAGCTAAGACCAATAAATCCTTTACTCCTCCCTCTGATTGAAACAGAAATCAAGAAATTACTAGCTGCCAAAATCATAGTCCTTCTCAGATATTCAAAATGGGTAGCCAATTTGGTAGTGGTAAGGAATAAAAGTGGAGAAATCAGGCTCTGCGTTGATTTCAGAAATTTAAACAAATGCTCTAAGAAAGACAATTATCCTCTACCCAAGATGGAGCATTTGCTGCAGAAAGTCTCAAGAGCCAAAGTGATGTCTTTCTTGGATGGATTTTCAGGGTATAATCAGGTTGTTGTGCATCCAGATGACCAAGAGAAGATTCACCACTCCTTGGAGCACTTTTATGTATTCCAAGATGCCTTTTGGGCTGATGAATGTTCGAGCCACCTTTCAGAGAGCTATGGATATAGCATTTGTGGGAGAGAAGGATAAGTTTTTCCTTGTCTACCTTGATGATATAACAGTGTATTCCAGCAGCCATCAAGATCATTTGCATCATTTGAAGAAAGTGTTCATGAAGTGCAGAAGATTTGGGATTTTAGTCAATCCTAAAAAGTCACAGTTTGCTTAGAAGAAGGCAAGTTGTTAGGACATGTTTTTTCTGCTACAGGTGTCAGAATCGACCAAGAAAGAGTAAGAGAAATACAGACCTTATCTGTCTCGAGATCAAAGAAGGATATCCAGTCCTTTTTGGGCAAGATGAATTTTGTAAGGAGTTTTATCCCAAATTTTACAGAACTTGTAAAACACATTACCTCCATGTTGAAAAAGGGGTCAGAAATCAAATGGACTGATGCAGCAAGAAGATCCTTTGAATCCATTAAGAAAGCTATTATGGAAGCCCCTACTTTAATCGACCTAGATTACAGTAACGAGTTCCATATATTTTCATTTGCCTCTGATAACACCCTGGCAGCCGTTTTGTTGCAAGCAGATGAGGAAGGTTCAGAGCATCTAGTGGCATTTTTCAGCAAAACCTTAAGGGATGCTAAGCTGAGGTGTGATATCATTGAGAAACAAGCATATGCTTTTATAAAATCTTTGAAAGCTTTCAAAATTTACATTCTGCATTCCAGGGTAATTGTGTATGTTCCCTCTGCTTCAATAAAAGATGTCCTAATGCAGCCTGATGTTATGGAAGAAGGGCTAAATGGATTGCAAAACTTATTGAATTTAACATAGAATTGAAGCCAGTCAAGCTTGTCAGAGGTCAGCACCTTGCTAGATTAATGGCTGAAAAAAATTGCATAATGTTGGACATGAATTTGATAAGCATAAATTTAGAGGATAGTCAGGAAGAAGGGGAAATAGTTGAACAAGGGAAAAATCAATCATTAGCAGAAAATATAGCTTCTTGTGAATGGTATTCTACAATGGCTCAATTCTTGCTGAAGCTAGAAGTTCCTTCAGGCCTTAGTTTGATCCAAGCCAAAACTATTAAGCTCAGGGCAGCTAAATACTACATTCATGAAAATCTACTCCACTGGAGGGACACCTCTAGAATTCTTTTGAGGTGTCTGGACAAAGGACAATCCATGGAGGTTATGCAGCAGTTTCATTCTAGCATATGTGGAGGGCATCACTATTGGAAAACTATAGCCCACAAGGTCCTTAGAGCCAAGTATTATTGGCCCACCTTATTTTCTGATGTCTTTTCATTTGTTAAATCTTGTGACAGGTGCCAAAGATTTGAAGAGAAGCAGTAATTGAAGTCCCTGCCCTTAAAACCCATACATGCTAGTGGCCCTTTTCAGCAGCGGGGCTTGGATTTCATTGGAGAAATCAATCCACATTCCAGTGGCCAGCACAGATGGATCTTAGTGGCCACTGATTACTTCACTAAATGGATTGAGGCCATCCTTACCAGAAAGGTTGATCACCATGTGGTCATAAAGTTCTTAACAGAGAATATCTTCACTAGGTTTTGTTGTCCACATAAACTGGTTACAGACAATGCAGAAGCCTTCAGGGCAAAAGTGTTGGTGGACATGTTTGACTCAATAGGCATTAAGCTAGTTCATTCCACCTCATACCACCCTCAAGGCAATGGTCTAGCAGAATCTTCCAACAAGAGCATGATAAGGATAGTTAAAAAGCTGTTGGAAGACAACAAAAAGAATTGGGATTCTAAGCTCAAGTATGCACTGTGGGCTAATAGAGTGACCACCAAGAAATCCTTAGGGAATTTTCCATTCAAGCTGGTATATGGCACTCAAGTTGTATTCCAAATATAGTTGACCCTCCCTGTGGCAAAGTTCTTGCAAGAAGAGCAGAATGAGGAAGAGGATATGGCAAAAAGAATCACTGATTTAGCAGAGGTACATCAAATCATAGAACAGTTGGTTGAGAAGTCTGCAGCACATCAAAAGAGAATCAAGGAAGCCTTTGACAAGAAGGCAAAAACAGACAATTTTTAGGTTGGAGATTTGGTTCATAAGTGGGATGCACTGAAAGAAAAGAAAGGCAACCATGGGAAGTTTGATGCCCTATGGATGGGACCTTTTATCATCACTCAGATCCAGGGGAACAATGCTTTCATGCTGCAAGGTGTGGAATGCAGGACAGTTTTTGATGGCCCAGTTAATGAGCGTTTTCTGAAATTTTATGTTATTTAAGGCCTTCTGGCCTTAAATTTGTAAATATGTTGTTTTATCAGTTTTAGTGTAAGCTCAATTAGACTCCATGCCCAATGGAACACTAGGAAACTTTGCTAATCTGGTTTTTGTAGGAAAGGCAATGGTTTGCAGTTCTCGAGACCTCCCAGGGAGGATCTCATCCCCAGAAGGAGCCAGTATTAGCCCTGCGATATAACTATGGTTTTTTAAGGCCAGAGATAAGCTTGGTCATGGTTATGCTCAAAAGAAGCTCATGGCAGTCATCTTCCTACTTCTCCTTTACTCCATTCATTCTCTTTCACCTCTGCTACTTCTGTTTTTCCCTCTAAAACCCAGCACAAACCCTTTTTTTCCTTAATCCCCAAGCGCAAAGGCTAAAACCCCATAAAACCATGCCCATATGACTTTGCGCCTCCATAAACTCACCATCGAAACCCCAGCCGTTGATCTCCGCCCGCCGATCTAACGGCTATCATCGCGCCTGACAAAGAGACCCACGCACTTAAATCCTCGCTGCCCAATCATCACCGCCAGAGATCCAACGGTCCTCGCACCTCTCGTGCCCACGAAGTGACGGTACGTTAGTGCGTGATGCAGGGTGGTTTTCCTCTCTCCTCTATCGCCACGCGTCACGCACTGAATGGGATCACGCGCCCTTGCCCTTTACCACCTGAAAATCAAAGGTGGTGCGATCAATACCGCTTACCACTCAAACCTACATTTGCGCCCGATAACCTTCGTGCACCTTCTCCACCTAACCACTGTTGGATCTGTCTGCCTGAGAACCAACATCCCATGATCATTCTTCTCATGCTTCTTCCGGTACCCTCCACCAAGTCATCCCCGCTATCTATCCTCCTGATCCGACAGCCAATCTTGCCCCTTCATCTGACTCATCCACTCGCTATGTAGTCTGTGTCCATTGATTGTTCCGTGCACCCAAAGGATGAAGGTGACCGGTCTTCCAATACCATTTGCAGTTGCTCCTCAA
>APFE031049875.1:0-97321 GCA_000404065.3 Pinus taeda
CTAACCTAACCTAACCTAGCCTAGCGTAGGTTAACCTCGCCTAACATAGCCTATCCTAGCTTGGCCTCCCCTAGCTTACCTTGGCCTAGCCCAACCTAACTTGCCCTAGCCTAGCCTAGGTTAACTTACCCTAGCCTAGCCTAGCCTAGGTTAACCTAGCCTAGCCTATCCTAGGGTAGCCTAAGATAACATAACCTAACCTAGGCTAACCTAGGCTAATGTATGCTAGCCTACCCTGGCTTAATGTACCATGGCCTAGCCTAACTTAACGTAGCCTAGCATAACCTATGCTAGCCTATCCTAACATATCCTATACTAACCTAGTTTGGCCTACTTTATCTTAATTTAACCTAGCCTATCCTAAAATATCCTAACCTATCCTAGCCTAACCTAACCTTACATAGCCTAGCATAACCTAGCACAGTGTATTCTAGCCTAGCCTAGCCTAACCTAACCTAATGTAGCCTAGCCTAGACTCGGCTAACCTAGCCTACCTTGGGCAAGCCTATCATAAGCTAGCCTAGGCTAACCTAGCCTAGGTGACCTTGGCCCAGGTTAACCTAACCTACCCTAGCCTCACCTAACCTAACCTAACCTATCATAATCTAGCCTAGCATAATGTAACCTAGCCTAACCTAACCTATTCTACCCTAGGCCAACCTAACCTAGCCTAGCCTAGCCTAGCCAAACATAACCCTTCATAGCCCTACCTAGCCTAGAGTAATATAACTTAGCCTACCCTAGCCTAGCATAGCCCATCCTAGCGTAGTCTAACCTTACCTAACCTAACCTAACCTAGCCTAGCCTTGCCTAGCCTAACCATGCATAACCTAGCCTAACCATGCATAACCTAGCCTAACCTAGCCTAGCATAACCTAACCTAGCCTAACCATGCCTAACCTAGCCTAGTCTTCACTAGCCTAGAGTAACATAGCCTAGCCTAGCCTACCGCTTCCTAGCCTAGTCTAACCTACCATAACCTAACCTAACCTAACCTAATCTAGCCTAGCCTAGCCTAACCATGCCTAATGTAAGGTAACGCAACCTAGCCTAGCTTAGCCTAACCTATCCTAGCCTAACCAAGACTAGCCTAGCCTAGCCTTATCCTAGCCTTACCTTGCCTAGCTGAACCTAACCTTGCCTAGCCTAGCCTAACCTTACCTAACATAGCCATAGCCTTCACTTGCCTTGCTTAGCCTAACCCCTAACCTAACCTAACCTAGTTTAGCCCAACCGAGCTTCTTAACCTAGCCTAGCATAACCTAGCCTACGGTTAGCTAGCCTAACCTAGCCTATACTAAATTAACGTAGCCTAGCCTAGCCTACACTAGCATAACCCACCCTACCCTAACCTTGCCTTTCCTTGGTTTACCTAACTTGACATAACCTAGCCTAGCCTACTCTAACCGAGCCTAGCTTATCCTAGCATATCATATTGTAACCTATCCTAAACAAATTAATATGAAGAAAAGCAATGAACTTTCCATATTAGGGAAAACCAATTTTCCTATTTCCAACTTTAATAAATCAACCCATATAAAAAATATGAATAAATACTTATAAATAAAATTTCATAATAAAAAAATACTAAAATTATAAAATTGAAATATAAAAATTGAATAAAAAAAATTCACCCACCTTAACTTTTTTGAAAAGGACAAATAGTAAAATAAGTGAAATAAATTGAAACACGGTATATATAGATAGTTGCTTAAAATTCTTGAAAAGGATAAACAGTGAAATAAATTGAAACGCGATATATATAGATAGTTGCTTAAAATTCAAAAATAAAATTCTATTGTAAATAAAACCATGGGAAAAAGAAAACCTTAAACTAAACTAGCCCATGACATAGCATATCACATCATATAGGAAAAAATAAATCATTACACAATATCAAAACATATATCAAACACTGAAACAGAGTTAAACATGTTAAATAAAAAAAACAGATTGAGAGAAATGCATACCTTGAGTTGTAACAATATATTCAAAGATAGTTAAACAACCCTCTAACAAAGTCAAACAGGTTATTCAAATAATGTGGACGTTGGAGACTGAAAAGCGCGATAAGTATAGCGCAGCCATATGCGCATGCAGAGCTTTTATTCAAATAATGTGGACATTGGAGACTGAAAAGCGCGATAAGTATAGCGCAGCCATATGCGCATGCAGCCATAAGTATAACGCAGCCATATTCGCGTTTAGTTTGAGTGCTATGGCGGTCAGGGATTTCGATTTAAAGCAGACATCGAATAAAGAAGGAAAGCGAACCCAAATCGTCCAAGGGAAACATAGGAAAGTCAAGTCCAAACCCTGCAATGCAAAGACAAGGCTAAAATGATATAATACATACCATTATTGGAACATTCATCTGCAAGAGAAAGAAATACTGCTTCCGTCCGCCCCTCCCTTGATGTTCATTGCTGACGTGGTGAAGGCAAGGGTCTAAGGGATGGTAGATGACTGGCCCAATGGGATTCAGGTCATGATATATTTTGTTAAAATGAAATTTAACAACAATATTCTACAACAGATAAGAAAATGGATGAATGAACCTTGATTAATTATTCACCAACTACCATGATTAATTCTTTTACGAGTAACTGGACGTGCCCTTACAAATTGGGAAATAAACGACCTTCATCATTGTAAAAGTAAATGTTGAATCCGTGCCACTTGTAGACTTAGAGAGCTTATACCCACAAAGCAACAAAATCCGTGCCACTTGTAGACTTAGAGAGCTTATACCCACAAATTGCAACCACAAACACAAAAATATGCCAAAAGATGGTACAAGCGGCTCGCTCACTTCTGCAAGATATTAAAATTTAATATGAATTATATTTGCTGGAATTCAAATCTATAATTCAAGCCTTTCAGATATATTGGACTAGTCCAGACCAATAATTAAAAACGAAAGTAAATGCATGGAAAGAAGACCGTCAATAGAATTTAAGTAAAGCGCTAGGAATTCATTGAGAAAGAAATTTAGGGAATAATAATGATATTGGGTCGAGTTTATTTTACTTGTAATTACGGAGCAGCCATCCGCTCATGGAGAGCTTTTGATAACGTACGTGTATTCGCGTTTCGTTGGAGTGCTATGACGGTCTGGGATTTGGATTTAAAGCAGAATTCCAATAACCCAGTGGGTCGTTCTTTTCTGCTAGACATTAAAATTTAATATGAATTCAAATCAAATTCTCTTTCAATCCAGCCTTTCTGTTGCTCCCAAATCCAATTCTCCTTCAAACCAGCATCCTCGTGTATCAACTTAAAATCGCAGACAGAAACAAAAACCACACAGAGAAACAAATACGAACTCGGAAAACATAGAAAGCGCTTCCAACAAAACACAACATGAAGAAGGGAGGATGTTTCATGTTTCATTTTGTGGACGTCATTTAAAGTTTCCTCTACTCTCAACGGTTCTTTATGTATTGCTTTTGTCTTTTTCATCAACGGTTAAGATAGAATCATTAAAAGCTTTTGTCTTTTTTATCAACCGTTAAGATAAAATCAGTGAGTGGATGATTGAGTCACCATCACTGCATGATCTCGTTTTTTCTGAAGGGCAAAGTTTTTTTTGTTAATTCAAAATTTCATTAATATCAATGATTTTCACTGACAACGTTTTCTTGTTTTTTTGTTTTGATTTCAAATATTCTTAACAGTCACCTCAAAAGCCAAAAGTTAGCTATTGTGTTCTTTCTATTTTGATTTTGATTTTAAATTTAAATTTTATATTTCGTTATCCTTTTTTATTTTAATTTTATTTTTTTTCACTATTTTGAAATTTTAACTTATTGTTATTTTGTTTTCAAATATTATTATTGTGATTATTTTAATTAAAATTAAAAATAATTTTTACTATTTTTATTTTAAATTTGATTAATATTGCTTTTCAGTTATTATTCTCAAAAGCTTTGTGTTTTTTCTATTTTGATTTTAGGTTCTATTAACATTATTTTTAGCATATACTATTTAAAAATTTATATTTATCTATCTATTTCTGGGCACTACTCTTTTGAGATTCAAAATATGTGTTTTTCTATTTCAAATTTTTATTATATTACGGTTGGATAAATGGATGATATTGACCATAGATTCATTAAGTCTAATATTTTGTATGTATGTTTAAGTTAGCATCTCTTTGGTGATAAGTTAGAATCTCTTCGGTGCTTTTTAAATTTTAAAATAGTTGCAAGTACTGTCCATTAATGCTTCAGTTAATGGATTTCAATCACTATCACTAGAGGTCTTCATATTTTGTCAACGGTTAAGTTTCTAATTCTTTTCGGTCACCATCATTAAACTCTTTGGTCCATAAATTCTTGAGATAATGGATTCTTTTGAGTCACCATCACTATGTTCTTGTTTTTTTTCTTTTTTTAGAGATCACTTGTCATGTTTGTAATGCTTTTCAACTACCATCCTTATGATTTTTCCTTTTCTTTTTTGTTTTTTTCTATTTTGAATTTAAATTTCATCAAGATTGATGCTAGTCAACCGCGCTTCTCAAACATTCTTGTGCTTTTTCTATTTTGATTTTAGATTTCATTAACATCATTCTTAATAGAAATTATCTAAATTATTCTATTTATCTATCCTATTTAGGACCAAAAACCTTTTTAGGCTTAATTTTTTTTTGTTGCTATTTTTATTTTAAATGTTATTCTCATTCTTAATATTATTTATACCTAAATGAGTGGATGATATAGACAATTAAATTGTCGTAGATTTTTTTAATTTTATTTATTTGTTTTATGCTTGATATATGAAGATTTGTACCTTGAACCTTACTCCTTACACAAATTTTATAATAATTTCATCCACAAATAAGCACACCAATGATTTATGTTGTAATTTCCTTTAATATTGATGATAAAATGTTAATGTGATAGTTTATGCCCTAGTCTAAAAAACTCAGAAATTAATCGGAAAATAAAGGGAATTCCACCAAGATTATGACAAGTCTTGCATATTTGTTTTAAAATCTAGGTTAGAGCTATCAAACATCACTATTATGGACACCCAAAGGGTTCTTGACTTTGTTGAATCTACTTCCACCATCAAAAAGATGAATCAAACATTCCAACATTCTGATTTTTTGAGAAAAAATATATATGGGTTTCTGGGAAGAAAAATGTCATGTACGCACCACTCTTTATGAGTCATTTTTATGTATATCATCCTTAATATATTATTATATAAATATATATATTATATTATAGAATATATATATATATATATATAGTATATTATATAGTATTATATATATATGATATTACAAAATTATAAAATTATAAAGAATTAATGTCTAGACATTATGAGTATGCTTGAGACTTGCCAATATTAGTTTTAACAAGGATAGATTTATTTATTTTAACTGCAATTTAAGATGGTTGAAGCCTTTCATATGAAATATATGAAATATCTGCTAGATATTGTTGATTTCAAAAATAAATTCCTCAAGATGAATGGTTATGAGTCATTTTTGTTAGTAACTAAAGAGAGTTTTAATTCAGAGTTAATGTAACTAAAGAAAGTTTTAATAGTGTAATACTTAACACTTCAATTTTAATTAATTAATAGTTTATATTAATGCAATAATGTATATAATCATAAATTTAAGATTTTAATAAATATGGTCAATTTGAATAAATTTAAAATTTTAAATAATAAATCCTTAAAGCTATCTGATATTACTTTAATATTATTATTTTTTCTCGATTAAACTATTCTATTATATACAAAACCAGATTACAATTACAATCAAGTTGTCTAGAAGATTTAGCTGCCTAGAAGAATGGCAGCTTGGAAGAACCACTTGTACCAAAAAAAGAAGGCAAACCTGATCATTCCCACATAGGGGTGCTGGTAAACATTAGAACAATCCCGTGAAGGGGAATACAAAAAATTTGACACAGAGAAGCCATCCGAACATTACGAAAACCAACCTGAAACAACAATGTTGGCATAGTGCCACAATGACACATTAAGACAGAAACAATTTGACACGAAGACATGCCAGAAACATTTTTGACACATGGACAAAGCCAAAAAAGGAGTAAGCAAAATCCCTTCCGAGCACCATGACCTGAGACCTTGCAGCAGATTACTCTTCTGGAATCTCCTCCACAATTGGGCACCATCCATATTCTTCCCCTTCCTGAGCTTGGCCCTCCTTCACCTCGGTCACTTCGGGCTTCGTCTGGACGTCCTCCGTCTGAGCGTGTGGTCTTTCCATTTCCTTCCCCTGGTCCGTAGAGGGCATCTCCGTAGCCTTTGCGACATTGACTGGTGAGGTAAACTCTTGATCTACACTGGTTTCGCCCTCGTCTTGGGCTTCATCGATGAATAGCACAGAGACGTCGGCGTTGATCCGGGGGCAATTCAAAGGGCTATTGAAGGTGAGGACAACTGAACCGAAAAAAGGCAAAGACGAAGACCCAGGGGAGCTAGCTTCGAGATATTGGCTCTGCCTCAAAGAGCTAGCACCTCGCATATGAGGGCAATGGCAATGGAAATGATAGTGGGGAAAGGTCTCCGCCTCGGCTGAAGGGCACGAGAACCCTGCTCGGTTGGAGCCACGGCGACTTAATATACGCTCCCGAGGCCTGACCATATTAACAGGGCTATACAGAGCCAAATTGGGATGCAGAAAGCCGAGAGGATCGTGGACAGGCTGGGTATTCAAACCAGGGTTTGAACTTAACAGTACCAGAGGTAGTAGAAGAACCCAAAACCATACCCAAATGAACATGGTAACACCTGTGTTGCCACCGTTTATAATGTCGCTACCCTTACCTGGATGCTCGCCCGCCATTATATGGTCTGCAAGATTGCCGAGGAGCCGAGCTCTGTTGCGCAGTCGAAAATGGACGGAGCATAAATGCTCCTTTGCTGTCATCCCCTGTCAATTAACCCAATCCACTGAGAATGTCCCTCACCTCCAGCGTACAGGTCACCTCTGAGCATGGCGGGCAGGTGGCCTCCCCTGCACACCCGTCCCATCACCTTACTAGCACTGCTCAACACTCGCATCCGGGATACTTTAATATTATTATTATTATTATTATTATTATTATTAATTTATGAGTATGCTTGAGACTTGCTAGTATTAATTTTAACAAGGATAGATTTGTAGAATTGAGACTTCTGTGATTAGTCATAGTTGTAAAGAGAGCTTCAGCGTAAATCACATAAGAAGGACTATGGTCGACGCGTTTCGAACCAACCAATGTGGTTCATCATTAGGACGAGTTGAAGGTACAGATCCAGATCAGCGTGTTAAATAACCTAAGCAGAGACTCCAACGGCTAAAACAATCTAACGGCTACTTTTCCACCCAAGAGCCCCAGTCAAACCTCATCTAACCGATTTAATATTAAAATACCATTATATTCACGGAGGTTAATAATTCATTTATTTAATATAAAATATTGCTCTATTATATATAAAAATGTATAAAAATATATAGAAGTGTGTAAATGTATATATGTCAATATTTATTTAAATGATCCGTTCATTAAATATATCCAAATATATATGTATATTCCAATAATTTATTATTATACCTAATTTTATTTTAAAAACCCTAATTGAGTTTAGTATTATTTATAATTAATATGTAGTTAATTTTATAGAAAAAGGTTAAATTAGGTCAATTACAAATTAATTATTATTATAAAAATTTAAATTATTAAAATTATATGTGGTAAAAATATATATAATTAATAATATTAAAAATGAATTAATTAATTAATTTATTAATATAAATAAGCCCTAAATAAAAACTTTAGATTGGTTATACATAATAATTTATAGAAAAAAGGTAAATATGTCATTAAAGATTAATTTATTAATTCAACTACAATAATGCTAATTAAATTAATTATTAATATAAATATGTATGATACTAATAATATAATTAATAATATAAAATAATAATTTATTAATATATTAATATATAAGTGTCCTAAAAATACTAGGTTGCGTAATTCATTAATATATTATTAATAATAACACCTATAAAAGAATGTTAATTGAATTGACCTTAGATTTAATATTGTTATTAATAAAATGAATAATTTACGCTCGATTGTAAAGAATTCTACATAAAAAGGAGAGGATGCCTACGAAGAGGATAATCATAAAAAGAGACCGGGGGACACGACGAACAAGGGAAAAACCCAAAGCTGCCAACGATAAGCGATACCAGACTCACAAAAACTACGCCCACCCAAAGAAAGCACCTAAGACGAGCAGAGGGGGGGGGGGAAGAAACCCTAGGATGACAATGCAGGGATCCAATTTCTACTTACCTTCCACCCATCATCTCTGTTGAGATTGATGGGTCTTCGCTCAATTTCAATAGCTTCCCTTAACTTGCGATGATGAAACCGATCAACCCTGGCAATGACTTTGGCCTCCTCAATGCAGACATGATGCTTAGTTTTGTTCACATGATCTGCTAGAGCCGAGGACTTTATTCTACCATGCCTCAGGTCTGCTGCATGCTCACTAATTCTCTGCTGGATGGAGCGCCCTGTTTCACCTATATAAGGGGTCCCACATGAGCAAGGAATCAAATAGACACCTTTCATGTCTTTAGGGTCGACCGGATCCTTTACCGACCTCAGGGAGTTACGAATGGTTCTAAGAGGCCTGAAGGTTGAGGGGATATCAAACCTTCTAAGGATCCGAGCAATCCTATCGGTGGTCCCTTGGACATAGGGAAGGTGGACACCAGGATGGCGCTCTTTAGGCTCTTTTTTACTGAACGCATTTTTGGAGGCTGTAAGGAACGCCTTCCGACCAAGGTGCCTGCTATATCCGTTATCCACAAAGACATCAAGGAGGTGGTTTTTCTCCCTATCCAGGTTTTCTTTATCCGAAATCCTAAGGGCACGCGTAGCCAAGGTGTTGAGAACACCCATCTTCTGAGCAGGGAAATGATGGGAATCAGCATGAAGATACTGCTCAGTGTGAGTCTCCTTACGGAACACTGCGTGGGAGAGAGAGCCGTCCTTCCTCCTAGAAATAAGAATATCCAGGAAAGGGAGGCTGCCATTGACCTCCTTTTCCATGGTGAACTTAATAGCTGAGGACTGGCTGTTGAGGTGATCCAGGAAACGATCCAGCTCTTCATGGCCATGGGGCCAGATGACATTAGTGTCATCTACATATCGTTTCCACAGCTTAGGAAGGAGACGGGCCGAGGCAAGAGCCTTGGCTTCGAAATCTTCCATGAAAAGATTGGCCACGATCGGGGAGAGGGGGGAACCCATGGCAACACCACAGGTCTGTTCATAGAACTCCCCTTCAAAACAGAAGAATGTGGAAGTGAGACAAACCTCAACAAGATGCGCGGTGTCTGGATCTATTAGGCGATATATCACTTCCATGCCTTCTTTAATGGGAATGCACGTGTACAAGGAGACCACATCAAAGCTGACAAGAATGTCATCCGGGTCCAGCCTCAAATCCTTGAGATCCAAGATAAAGGAAGCGGAGTCCTTCACGAAGGACTCCGTACGACCCACAAGGGGCTTTAGCTTCAGAGCCAGGAACTTGGCAAGAAGGTAGGTAGGACCCCCGATGGTGTTGACAATAGGCCTGAGAGGGACCCCTTCCTTGTGAATTTTAGGCACCCCATAAATTCTAGGAGCGATGGGGTTGCTCTCAATGAGCTTACGGGATAGGTCCCCCACAGAGCTGCTTGACTTGATAGCAAGAGCCACTGCCTTGGAGATTTTCTTCAGAGGGTTCTTGGCAAGTTTTTTGTAACTGCCACTGCTGTGAAGATGATCTAACATCTTGCTTCGGTAATCCTCTTTGTTGAGGATGATCGTCGCCCCTCCTTTGTCCGCCTTAAGGACCACAATGTCCTCATTTTGGTTTAAGGACTTTAAGGCATCTATCTCATCTTTGCCGAGGTTCCTTCGAGGCGGTTTAGCCTTCCTAAGGACCACAGCACAATCCTGTCTGATAGTATCCTTGATATTATCAGGCAGATTTCTAATACCCTGCTCTACATCACAAATGATGTCATCTATAGGGATTTTCTTAGGGGCAAGGGCAAAGTTAAGGCCCTTGTTAAGAAGACCAAAAACAGAAGGGGAGAAGGAATAGCTAGAAAGATTAACCACTTTACTATTCCGCGCAGACGAGGGGGGAGAGACCTTTTTGGAAAGGTCTTCTAGCTCACTAATATAGCTAGGGCCCTCATTGCCCTCCGGACCTATTAACGACAAATTTGACTCACCTACATTATCATCAATAATGCTACAACTATCACTAGGAATCCTATTATTATTATCAATCTTGTTGTTATTATCAAAAATAATGTTAGGACTAATGTTATCATTATTTATCTCTCTAAAAATGTTATCATTAATATTCTTGGACATGAGCGAGGGATTAACTATACTATTATAAATATTATTATCTAGCCTAATATTCTCAATGTCAATCCCTTTCTCAATGTCAATCCCTTTATTAATGTTATCATTACTATTCCTAGACTTGAGCGAGGGTTTAACTATACTATTATAGATATTATTATCTAACCTCATATTCTCGATGTTAATCCCTTTATTAATTTATTTATTAATGTTCTTTAAATCAAGTGACATATTAATTTTATTATTATAATGGTTATTCTTATAATTTACGTTATAATTGATTAAATCTTTACGGCTGTTAATAAAGCTACGGCTTTCATGCAAACCTAAATCCTCGTTAAAACCAAGGATACCTAACTCACGACTATTGCCTTTACGGTCAATGACACCACCGCAAAAGCTATCCAGGAAGCCATGACTGCCGTGCAGACTTACCTTGACCGAATCAACCGAGCCTCCAACCGAGCCTCCAGCTTGGTAGACGCTGCTCCACGCGCTGTCCATGCTGGCAACCTTGGACCCAACTGCATGATCTCTGCCACCGGGAGATCGATTCTGCATAGAGCAACAATCATCTGGCGAAGATATCAGGCTTAATAGGGATCTGTCCACAACACCTTGGCTACACGTGCCCTCAGGATTTCGGATAAAGAAAACCTAGATAGGGAGAAAAACCACCTCCTTGATGTCTTTGTGGATAACGGATATAGCAGGCACCTTGGTCGGAAGGCGTTCCTTACAGCCTCCAAAAATGCGTTCAGTAAAAAAGAGCCTAAAGAGCGCCATCCTGGTGTCCACCTTCCCTATGTCCAAGGGACCACCGATAGGATTGCTCGGATCCTTAGAAGGTTTGATATCCCCTCAACCTTCAGGCCTCTTAGAACCATTCGTAACTCCCTGAGGTCGGTAAAGGATCCGGTCGACCCTAAAGACATGAAAGGTGTCTATTTGATTCCTTGCTCATGTGGGACCCCTTATATAGGTGAAACAGGGCGCTCCATCCAGCAGAGAATTAGTGAGCATGCAGCGGACCTGAGGCATGGTAGAATAAAGTCCTCGGCTCTAGCAGAGCATGTGAACAAAACTAAGCATCATGTCTGCATTGAGGAGGCCAAAGTCATTGCCAGGGTTGATCGGTTTCATCATCGCAAGTTAAGGGAAGCTATTGAAATTGAGCGAAGACCCATCAATCTCAACAGAGATGATGGGTGGAAGGTAAGTAGAAATTGGATCCCTGCATTGTCATCCTAGGGTTTCTTCCCCCCCCCCCTCTGCTCGTCTTAGGTGCTTTCTTTGGGTGGGCGTAGTTTTTGTGAGTCTGGTATCGCTTATCGTTGGCAGCTTTGGGTTTTTCCCTTGTTCGTCGTGTCCCCCGGTCTCTTTTTATGATTATCCTCTTTGTAGGCATCCTCTCCTTTTTATGTAGAATTCTTTACAATCGAGCGTAAATTATTCATATTATTAATAAAAATATTAAATCTAAGGTCAATTCAATTAACATTCCTTTATAGGCTTTATTATCAATAATATATTAATGAATTACGCAACCTAGTATTTTTAGGACACTTATATATTAATATATTAATAAATTATTTATTTTTAATATTATTAATTATATATATTATTATTTCATACATATTATATTAATAATTAATATATAACATTATTGTAGTGAATTAATAAATTAATCTTTAATTGACATAATTTAACCTTTTTTCTATAAAATTATTATGTATAACCAACCTAAGTTTTTATTTAGGGCATATATATATTAATAATTAATTAATTACATTTTTAATATTATTAATTATATATATTTTTACACATATAATATTAATAATTAATATTTTAATAAATTAATAAATTAATTTGTAATTGACCTAATTTAACCTTTTTCTATAAAATTAACTACATATTAATTATAAATAATACTAAACTCAATTACGACAATAATAAAATTAGGGTTTTTAAAATAAAATTAGGTATAATAATAAATTATTGGAATATAAATAGACATTCGATATATTTAATAAATGAATCATTTAAATAGATATTGACATATATAGATTTTCAATTTTTATATATATTTATACATTTTTATATATAATAAAGCAATATTTTATATTAAATAAATGAATTATTAACCTTCGTGAATATAATGGTATTTTAATATTAAATCGGTTAGATGAGGTTTGACTGGGGCTCTTGGGTGGAAAAGTAGCCGTTAGATTGTTTTAGCCGTTGAAGTCTCTGCTTAGGCTATTTAACACGCTGATCTGGATCTGTATCTTCAACTCGTCCTGATGATGAACCACATTGGTTGGTTCGAAAAAAGTCGACCATAGTCCTTCTTATGTGATTTACGCTGAAGCTCTCTTTACAAGGATAGATTTATTTATTTTAACCGCAATTTAAGATGGTTGAAACCTTTCATATGAAATATATGAAATATCTACTAGATATTGTTGATTTCGAAAGTAATTTCTTCAACATGAATGACTATATATTTCCTCTCATAGCCTATTTCAAATAGAAGTAGGTTAAGAAAACATGGGTCGAGCTTTCCATCTAAAATAGAGTCCATCATGGTTGTTGCATGTGTTCACCATAATGAGGGGTCATGCAAATAAAGATTATATTTAAACCAAATCCTAACCATTAAACATTATCTATGGCTTTCAAATCAATTACTATAAACACTCAATATATTTGAATTAAGATCTTCATCATTTCCATAAAATAGAATTTGAATCCCAATGTTTCTAGGGTGGCTCAAATAAAGGTCCATTCAACACTTTCAAAATGTTCACACAAAACGTTTTTGTTGAATTAAATGATTTTGTTTATTGCTCTAAATATTTATATATATCTTAAGAAAAACTTTTTCCCAAATTTAATTTTATGCTAATCTCAAAGCTAGAGATAAAAGGAGGATCAATGTAACTTAAAATTTGTATGCAATAAGGCATTAGGAAACTAGTAACTTGTAGCGATGATAAGAGGTATTCACACAACACATTTGAGGATAGTAATATAATCTTTATATAGAAATTGTGTTTATGTATGTGAATATTTAGTTTTCCTCTCATTGGTAGTTTAATTTTCATGAAAATTATACTACATAATTTTTCTTTTGTTTACTCTTTGGGAAACTAGATAAGGAAAATTTTCTACAAAAGAATATAGAGTTTTAGAGAGTAGAGTGTTCTCATGCACAAGTCCTTTTCGAAAACTATGTTGTTATTTTTATGTTTAATTTTTAAATTATGAAAGCCATTATATCATTCCAACTAGGAGGCCTCCCATTTGAGAAACATAAATGGCTCTTAGCATTATCAAACAACCTTTTTTTGTTTTAAAGCTTGTAGGCATGAATGTATTCTAGTATACCCTATAATTTTTTCCCCAAAAAATTAATGCTTGAAAATTTGTAACGGAATTAGACGAGGGGTTTGTTTTAATATCTTGATATTTTAGCAAGAAAAATGTATTACTAATAATAACAAATAATTTTATTGAAAACACTATATATATAGATATATATATATATATATATATATATATTCTACCCAATCAAATCTATTTTTGTTATGCACGTTCAACGAAAACATATTTTTTGAACTGATGGAAAACTAACGTGTAATGATATCTATATATATATATATATACAATTTTTCACAAAAAAATATTTCTTCAAGTATTTATAGCCCATACAACTGTTTTTGAACCTACAACTCTGTCTAATGAATCCAAGTCATCGCGTACATAAGATTCCCACTTAGAAATTTAATTTTGAAAATGTGTATCCATGTTTCTAGCACTAAAATGGAGAAACATTTTTAGCACAAAAGCACAAAGGGATAAAGTGGCCAAGAGAGACAAAGGGATAAATAAATAGAGACAATGTTTGGGAGTTAGGGAAGAATGAGTTAGTGTGTGAGGCGAGATAGTGAATAGGCGTTGAAAATTTAGAAAGATAATAAAAATAGGTGCGAAAGGAGGGGGATGAAGATAATTATTACTCACAAAGGGAATAAGGGAGAGACCAAGCTGGAGGGGTGTTGTTTTAATTACAGTACTATGAGAGAGATTAAGTGAGAGAAAGAGATATAAAGAGAGATTTTATGTGTGAGTAACTGAGTGTTTGTATGTTTTTCAATGTTGGTTTCTTCTTGTAGTAATGCTTAGAAAATATAGTTCACAAATGGGTTGTTAATAGACCAACACACAAATTTTTATTATCTATTGTCTAAACCCTAATATGATCATACTTTCCTAGTTTAATGTAGCCTATCTTATTGTAACCTCACATAGTCTAGATTAATCTAACCTGACTATTCTAACCTAACCAACCAAGCTTACCTTACCATAATTTGACTTAGTCAAACCTAGCATGCACTTGCATAATTTATGCTATGGTAACCTTACATAACATAGCCTACACTAAAATAAAATAGCCTACTCTTATAATAATATACATTACACTATAATACATACACATAGCTTATCCTAGCGTGACTAGAGTATTGTAACATTGATCCGGATTTAAACAGGAATGCAACAAATTACAGAGATAACCATAAACACAAAGTCGCAATGGGAATAATATTTCATTTCATTAATGTGAAATACTGAAATATGCTTACAAATAGAAATGGAAACAAAACAACTAGGGCGATGGTAGCTTATCTCTAAGAATAGATGTGGCGGATACATGCCTCTGAACAATGTTACAATGAGGCTCACATGCATATTTATTGTTGAGAAACAATGGAAAACCCTAAAAATCCAAAACCCTTACCCTAGAAGATGAAATGCCAACCTGTGGGCCTCGTTTGGGTAAATTGGTACATCAACATCCTGAGGTCGTAACATTGGCATCTGTTCTTCGTTTGACGCATACAATAGCTCATTAGGAATATCTATCCAAGGAATATAACTTTGGGAATAGAAACATCAATTTATCACCCAAGTTTCTCCTGGTTTTCCCAAAAAACGTTGTTTACGGCCTCAAAACAGCTCTGGAAGTTTAGGACCCAAAAAAAATTGCTAAAAGTAGTAAATTGTGCTACAATTATGGAATCTGAAAAATTAAAAGAGACAGTTATGGGGGTTGAAGTGGGATAGGTGGGTGGCCACCAACATCTACCTGGATCATTCCTCCCCACTTAGGAAGCAATGGTCCCCATTGTGTTGAGTTCCTCCATGAGATGAGGAAAATTCTACTAAACTTGGTCCCTCGTGAGTTGTTCTACAATCCCTTATGTGTCTAGTGATGGTGAGAAGCATGGTCGGGGGCATTGCACATTGAACACTCAGTGCAAGTGAAAGAATGGAGGAACTTTTTTCTCAAAAGCATTGCTTCCCACAGCCTTGGTAATGTTGTAAGGACCATGTGAGAGTGGTCTGAGCTTCTGATGGGCTCTTGTAAGGTGTTCTTTCTATAGATGCAACCAGAATTTGTCACCCCTTTGAAACTTGTGTGATACCCACGTGGGTGAGGAGAAGTTGTTCCTGTGTTCTTTCATGACCGTATCCCTCTACTGCTGCTATTGTGTGGAGATACCCTTGGTGGGGGTCATGGATGTGGTGATGATCTCCCCCTTACTTTGGAAGTGAAATAGACAAAAAATGAATTTCCTCGTCTAGGAGATAAGCTTGCTACATTTCATAGCAGTGATAAAATAGGTGGCGGTAAGAGGGGCTACCTCTGGTATCCTATATAATCAATTACACAGAGAAATAATAACAAATTGGGTCCTTGACTCATACACAACATGTCACCTCCACAAGTATGGATGACCTAATAATACATCACAACCATCAAGCGGTACAACATCACACAATACCTCATCTATGAAGGGCTTGATGCTGTAGGGAAGGCGCATTACTCGTGGACTCAGAGATCTCATCCTTCATGAAGCCACTCGATATTGTATGGTTGTGGGTGTGGTGGGAAAAGTGGAGCTAGGCTTCGCGTCAATCATCTTATTTCCTTTTCAATTCCCCTTGTCCGGTTTTGACTCAGGGTCAGAACATGCATCTGATTATGGAAACTTCAACTCGACCACCAGTGACTACTTGGTCCGACACTCACTTGTGTGATGAGTGGGACTATTATGGAACTCACATCACTTTCCTATGTCCTTCTTTAACTTCATAGTGTTGTTCTTTTTGTGTGGCTTCGAAGAATTTTCTTGGGTCACCCAGCCTTGGCTTTGTCCTTTGGTCTTTGGATTCACAGATCGAAATTCTCGCTTATTCTCTTTAAACATTTTCTTGATTTTGACACTGTATCCATATTCCATGCTGAGCGAGGACCATGAGTGGAAAAATTTTAATAGAGGGGATGAAAATCAAGGAGCACAATCTTACACTACCTGAAAAATTATAGAGTTGCGCAGTAACAAGGGCACAGGAAGTAAGACATTATCTCTTGACAAATAACATAAGAGACCATACACGTGTCATCCGTGATATCGAAAATGATAATAACCTTAATAAAAAAAAAAAAATTGGTGAGGAATGAAGAAAGAGGTGGAAGGCTATTTAGCCAAATGTCTGGTGATGACGCTCACCAGTGGGTAAACTATATGGGCCACATTGCCACTCTCAACCTTAATAAATTTCCTTTTCTCACATTTATTTACAAATTTATTATATTTTCTTCGTGAGAAGAGTAAAATTGAATTACTATGTTGTATGGCCTGATGTCTATTAAATGTAGGAACTTGGAGCAGTTTTGGGTTGGCTTGAGTGTAGGGACTCAGAGTAGGAAACCAAGGAGAGATTATAGGAAGTATTCTTGCTCCTTCACTCCTCAAATCAGTCGAATATTCCTCCCACTATATCAACACCTCGATGTGACTGAAAACCAAGCATGTCGAGTTGATTAGTAGCCAAGCCAGTGCCACTTAAGGAGGAGTTATTCTCGAGTTAGGGAACCTAGTATCCCTATTATTTAAGGAGTTGTTGGTATCACTAGTTTTTTTATAAATAAGAAAGCTAAGGAACTCATTAGTATCCAAAATTTTGTTGTAGCCAACAGGCCATTAAGTTCAACCACATTTGACTATTATTGTTATGATGTGTTTTACATTTTTATGATAATGAGAAATTTTGTTGTGATACAACATTGAGTTGACTCAAAGGCATGAATCTCTTTGGTTAGGACCCAACACTAGCAGTAGATGCTCCTCTCTTTTGTATCTATATTCTTAGCTTAGAACGTTGATTTATTGTTGAAGTTTATTTATGTTTTCTGTTTAGCTTAGAAATTTGATCAAATTTGTTTCTTATCCACGCTTTCATTATCTTAGAGAGTATATTAGTCTTGCAGTCTAGTGAAGGAAAATATACCAGAAAATCTTGTGATAGCAACCCCTATCTCATCTCCAGTATGGGATCATGATTAGGGGAACCCACTCTCACAACGCAAAAATAAAGTTTTTCCCTTATTCATTACCTAGGTTAAGTTTCATTCTTAGCTAGATAACTATTTAAGATTCCTTGGAAATATTTGCAGTTTTTAGTTCGCTTCTTAAGATTGTTGTAGATTAGAAGGTAGACTATTCCACATATCTAGTCATTAACAATACTTAGATCATACTTTCTAAATTCAACTCAGTTTTTCCATGTTGACCTGTAATAATTTGTAAATAAATCGATGGACACGTTTTATTGCAGGGATTGTTGATATGTAGGAAGGGACACCTACAACCAACTCCACCTAGGTCTCCTCAATCTTTTGTTGATGCATACTAGCCGTATTCCAAGCCTTTTGTTTCCATCCATAGTGAGGAAGTTGTCTTAGGAAAATCCATATTTGTTGGAGTTCTAGGCTTGGCCTTGGGTGATGTCCACCTTCCCCTCACCTTCCACAATTGTCAAGCAACCTTCCAACACTTCATCACAACATTTTTATTCTCCAAAACCTCTTAGCCAACTTCCTGTAATAGTAGAGGGCATCCTGTAGTAGTTCAGGACATCGTGTAGCAGTTTCATATAGCGAATATGTAACTACATGTTTTGACCCTCTTTTGACTTGAAATGGTACTATAGCCTAATATAAGAGAAGGATAACACCTAAGCTTGGACTACATGACCATAAATGCCACCTATACTAGTATATTCATTCCTTTCCACCCTACAAGATTAGATAACATTAGCTTTTATATTTTTGAATCTAGAAGTTATAACTTTTATCTAATCTAGATGTGTGAATGACATAGTTAATGCATGCATGTTTTAATTTTGAAATCATAGAATAACTTCCTATTTTCAAGGATCCCTAGTAGCTAGATGATAAATTGTAAGATTAGCATAATTTCCTTCGTGCAAGTGATTTGGGTCATTCTATAGCTAGATGATTTATGTCATTTCATAGCATTTATAAGTTAGCAACTTTCATCTCTTGAATTGACAAGCATTTACTTTTAATACATTAGAGCTAGTTTTACATTTCAATATCAATAATCAAACTACCTTTAGTCCAATAGAGGAATGATCTGTAACCCTAATGGTCAAGTGCCCTAGTTGAGAAGTGACATAAGTAAAATGGTGCATCTAATGTGCATATAGTACAGTCACCTCCAATTTTGTACGAACCCCGGGTCGATAAAGTAAAGCTCATAGACAATGGAGTTGTAGAATTCTTTCTTCGATGCTGAGGCTCATCACTTTTTGGCATCATTATTGGGGAGGTGTCTAGGTAGATGTAATATATTATACTAGTATTAATATATTAAAATGAACATTAATATATATTATATTGACTAATATAAAAAAAAAAAAAAATAAATAAATAAATAAATAAATAAATAAATATTATTTATATTACTTATATTAAGGCTTTAATGTAATAATATTAATAAATAATGAATAACATTCATATTCATAAATTATGATTTTATATATTAGTTAATAATCAAACTATTAATATTTCATGTGGCTTAATATATTTAGAAATGATTAATTATGACTTACTATAATTGTTAGTGTTTAATAACATTGAAAATGATCAATTATAAGCAACTAAGGTTAACCATTAATGATTATGTCAGTCACATTAACAAGTGGTTACAAAATATATTAAATGATTACATTTAATAATATTATTACATAAATAATAATTAAGAATATATTAACCTTATTATTAATAAGGTTAATGTTAATATTTGTATTATCAGTGTTATATTTTAATATTATTTTTATTATTAATATCTAAAATGCAAATATTATGAATATTATTTATGAATATTAATGTTAATATTATATCGTAATTGTTATTAATATTAGAAGTATTTCTAATAATGTATAATTTTTGATATATTAATATATGTGTAATATTTGTATTTATAGATAATAATATATTAATATTAAACCTAATTTTATAGAGTATATTAATTAAGCTCATTTTATTCTGTTTATTTTACTCATAATAGATTTATTAATTGTGATTTATATGGTTGAATTATGTTTTAATATGCTCATTTTTATCTATAAATATATGTTTTTAATACTTATTATTTTTATTAATTCTTTTTTAATATTTGTATTCTTAATATAAAATTTATTAATTCTATTATTAATGTATAATATTCAAATAAACCAAGTCTTGTTTATAAAAAAATGTTCAATCACTCAATACACAGAGTTGTTTACTTCCATATTTATAAGATAAGTATGTACGCTCATTATTTTTAATTAAACATTAATTTAAAACTCAAAACCTAAATTTGAAATTGATTCATGCACTATGTTAGTTATTCTTTAACAATTGTATTGCATTGCAATTCTATTACATTATAGTTTCGCAAGAAGAGTTGTAATGTACATTGGTTAAATTCTCACAGGAAACTTCACCTTGATCAAAAACTCAAAACCTAGATTTCAAACTCGTTCCTACACTATGTCATCTATTCTTTAACAATTGTACTACATTGCAATTCTATTACATTACAATTTTGCAAAAAGAGTTGTACTATACAATAGCTAAATTCTCATAACAAATTTCAACCAAAACCATTTGGAAGAACATAAGAATATTGTTACATGTAGTAATAAATATATTAAACTTTCTTTTATTTAATCTATTTTTAATTTATTTTATTAATAATAGAAATAATAGTTTATAAACATTATTTAAACTTTAATAATAACATAAAATATATTAATAATAACATAAAAATATATATTTTAAATATTAAAATAAATTTTATAAAATGTGTATAAAGTTTGAAAAATATATATTTATGGGTGGTCGATGGGTTGGAAGTTTGTTGAAAGGTTAATTAGTTATGTGATCATCGCTTACGAAGAGGGAACCAATGAAGATATTTGAAATTTCTTAGAAGAATGGGAAGCAAAATTGAAGCATTAGAGTGAGACAGATACAAAATTGGAGGACTGTAGATTCCTCGTCATGGACCCTGGAAATACAAGAGGTAGCGTTCGCCGATTTAAGCATACCCTCTACCTATACTGGCTAATGAAAAACCTTCTCAGAAAGGCGATGGAGAAACTCTCAGCAGGCATGGTAATCATAGTTCAAGGAATGCCGAATTACAAGAAGGAATTTCGAAAGGTGCAGTTTCAACTACACAAACATGACATCTGTGGTGACCAAATTAAGTAGCACTTGACATGTCTTTTGGTCTAAAGAGAGTTGCCTAGTATGAATGACAATGATCTAGCACCAAGGGAATCAACATCAACTTAACAACATGATTAGCTTGCCTACATTCTGATAGTTTTGTTTGTATATGAAGATAACTTTTAAATTTTTCTATGCAATTATATGTGCGTAGAACTTTATAGTATGTTAGTGGACAAGAATCTGAAACTTATATTGCCTGGATAGAAAGACTTAAGCTTTTTTCCTACTGGATGACAAATAATGCTAATAGGTGGCCGACAGACTTGGTTTCCCAAAGTTGAGGCTACCTAGCCAGTTCTATGTGGTGTAAATTTGCTCTATAATTAGTGAAAAAGAAGGATCTACCAAGCTTAAGAAAAAAAGATATAATGTAAGCCACTACTATATGGTCTAAAGTTAAAAAAGAATACATCCACGTTTCATCACTTTTTTGGGTTAGAATGAAGCAATGTTTGGCACCATTTAACTTGAAAGTTTTGCATTTTAGAATCTAAAATGGTAGCTAAGTTTCAGTATTTTTTTCATTTTGAAATTCATTTTTCTCTTATCTTGATATGGGTTTTCACTTTTATCTAATTCTTACAAGTGGTGAGAAGTAATAGGCACAGTAAATTTTTAATCATCATTTAGTAAAAAAATATTTTAAACCATAGTCTTGGTATCTTTCAATTTAAACCATAGTCTCAAAATGATTAATTTAAAATTTCAATTTAAACCATAGTCTCAATTGATTAACTTAAAAAATGATTGAAATGACAAATTCCAATAAAAAGAATTAAAAATGAAAAATTTAAATACAAAAGATTAAAATCATTAATATAGAATCACATAAATTAAATAATAATAATTAGTTTACCAGTTAAAAAATAATAATGTTTTTATGGTAAGTTGTAGGTTTTCAATATATTTGAGAAATATATTTTATTTATTCGGTTGATATTTGATATATTGAAATTAAAATAAATTGAAAAAATCAAGGAAAACAAAATACTTAAATGTTTAATGAATAAATATAATTTATATGTGCATTAAAAATAAATAAATATATATTTAAATAAATAAAAATGATATTTTTTATATTTATTTCCATAAATTAATAAAATACAAGAAAAATAGACAAAACAAAAACAATCCAAACAAATGCAAAATGAAGATGAATAAAAAGAACCAGAAAACGAACACCGGAAAATCAAGAAAGGCTTTTAAAAAATGCAGATGAATAAAATGAACCAGAAAACAAACCATCGGAAATCAAGAAAGTACAAAAAGACACGATGAATAAAACGAAATAGAAAGGAAACACCAGAAAATCTAAACGAACTAGAAAACGAAACACCAGAAAATCAAGCCAGGACAAAAAAGCCAATGAGGTTTCCTTGACAATAAAGCAAAAAAGCAAAGAAAAGGATTCTAATCACAAAATTAAGGACAAAATCAAGAAAGAAAAATGCTAAAAGATTTTAAACACAAGAAAGCAAAAGGTAGTGACCTTGCAGTTATAACGAGGCTAAAAAGCTTGAGAGAAAGGCAAAGAGACTAAGGATTCTCAAAACAAGAGCCATTACAATAGCTTTCGTAAAGGTCATACAACCACTACAATTTCTTTAACGCATTCTTAAAGGCGTTAACGTGTATGCATCTATGTGTTTAGATGTTCATGAATCTATTGTAATGTCCTTGACGCATATGCATGTGTGTGTTTAGATAGGGATGGCGCTCGTTCTTCCTCCATTCTGTGCAATGTTGTTTATTTGGCCAAGCGATAGAATATTCTGTCCTTGACGCATATGCATCTGTGTGTTTAGATGGGGATGGGGCTCCTTCCTCATCTTGTTTATTTGGCCAAGCGATAGAATATTCTGCGAGTGTTTTGAGAATTAAATCAACAGCAATCTATTTCAACAACTAAATGAACAGTAATGGAAGACTTGAGAGTTAAATTCCTTGATCTATTTCGATGATCTACGCCTCCTATTTTACACTAGGTCGTTGCTCATGTGGAAATTGGTCATCTTTCAATAAATCTACAATTTCAAAAGCACGGCCAAGCAAATTCATAAACACTTCCAAACGATTTCGATGGACTTTCAAATTATGACTTGGAACAAATCTGACTTAACTCAACTCCTTGCACCTTCTACTTATCTCTCAAAGTTGAGGTTTTGTTGTTGTTAGAGTCTAAGATTGTGTTATCGAGGCAAATGTAGGAAAATTGTTTCTACAAATTCAATAGGCATCTACTTTTACAAAACTAAATGCAATTTGTAGATTATTATATTCGGTGTAGTTTTCTTTAACCTTATTTAATTTTATGATATTAATACTCTCGACTTGTTTAACTTGCATCTCTTTCATATCTAGATTTCTAATTTTAGGTAGCTTTTCATTATACTCAGAAAAGATTTCTTGATTTTAGTTTGCTTTTATTTATATTTTACCTAGTCATTCTTGTTTCAGTTCATTTCAGCATTGATTTCTTGATTTTAGTTTGTTTTAATTTATATTTTAACAAGCCTTGTTCACCATGAAACCCATTTAGTTTATTACTACTCATGCCTTGTTCTGCCCCACTCTCTGAATCCATCACGTTTAAAAATTAGATTTATGATTTAAGTTTTAGGCTTAGGAGGGAGAGAGGCAGGGGTCAATGGTGATATAGAGAGAAACAGAGGGAGAGGGGTGAATGGGAGAGAGATGATTGAGAGAGATGGAGCCTTACCTAGCCTATCTAGACTAGACTAGCTTACCAGACCCACGAGACCTAGCCTAGCCTAGCTTAAGCTTTCCAAGCCTATCTTAGCCTAACCTAACCTAACCTATCCTAGCTTAACCTAACATAGCTTAGCCTAGCCTAGCCTTTCCTAGCCTACATAGCCTACTGGACCTACTAGGCCTACCTAGACTACCTAACCTAACTTATCCTAACATAACTTGAGCTAGCCTAGCCTAGCCTAATCTAGCCTTGCCTAGCCTACCTTACATAACCTAACCTAGGCTAGCCTAGCCTAGCCTTGCCAAGCCTAGCCTTGCCTAGCCTAGCCTAGCCTTGCCTAGCCTAGCCTAGCCTAGCCTAGCCTAGCCTAGCCTAGCCCTGCCTAGCCTAGCCTAGCCTTGCCTAGCCTAGCCTTGCCTAGCCTCTCCTATCCTACCCTTACCTAGCCCAGCCTAGCTTAACCTAGCCTAGCCTTCCCTACCCTAACCTAACCATTACTAGACTACCCTAGCCTAGCCTATGTTAGTTTAAGCTAGCCTAGCGTATCCTAACCTAGCCTATCCTAAACTAGCTTAAGCCAGTATAGCTTAACCTAGCCTAATCTATCATGGCCTAAATTACCCTACCATAACCTAACCTAGCCTATCCTAGCCTACCCTATCCTAGCCTAGAATAACGTAGCCTACCTTCGGCTAGCATATCCTAGTCTAGCCTTGCCTATCCTATCCTAAGTCTAGCATTGCCTAGCCTTGACTTGCCTAACCTAGCTTAACCTAAGCTAGCATGGCTTGGCTTAGCCTAGCCTAGCCTAGCCTAGCCTAATCTAACATAAACTACCCTAACGTAGCCTAGACTAACCCATCCTAACTTAACCTAGCTTACTATATCTTACACTAAACTATTCTATTCCAACCTACTCTAGAATATCTTAACCAAACTTACCATAGCCTAGACGAACCTAGCCTACCTAGCCATGTATAGCATAACGTACCATAGTCTAATGTCCCCTAACCTATCCTAACTTAATATAGCATAGCCTAGCCTAACCTCCCCTAATCTAGCCTAACCTAGCATAAAACATAATTTAGACTAACTAGCGAACCCTACCTAACCTACCCTAGCCTACCCTAGCCTAACCTTGCCTAGCCTAATCTGGCCTAACCTAGCCTAGCCTAACTTAGTCTAAGCTAGCATAACCTAGTTGAACCTAGGTTATCCTAGCCTAACTGAACCTAACTTATCGTAGCCTAGCCTAACCTATCCTAAACTAGCCTAACCTTTACTAGCCCAACCTAGCGTAGCCCAACCTAACCTAGCCTAACATACCCTTACCTAGTGAGTGTAACCTAGCCTAACCCTGCCTAGACTAGCCTAGCCTAAGGTAGCCTAGGGTAGCCTAGCCTTGCCTAGCCTAAGCTAGGGTGGCCTAGCTTGGGTTAGCCTAGTTTACCTTAGCTAAGCCTAACCGTATATAGACTACCCTAGCCTAAACTAACTTAGCCCAACCTTACCTAGCCTAGCCTAGCCTAACCAAGCCTAACCAAACCTAACCTAACCTAGCTGAGGGTAGCCTAGCTCAACCTAAGCTATGCTAGTGTAGCCTGAACTAGCATACCGTACCCTAAACTAGCCTAGCCTAGCCTAGCATAACCTAGCTTAGCCTAGTTCACCCTACCTAACTTAACCTAACCAAGACTCCCTAGCCTAACGAAGATACCTAGCCTAGTGAACCTACATAGCCTTCCTAGCCTACCACACCTAAGTAGCCTACTTAACCTAAATTATGCTAACATAACCTAACCTAACCTAGCCTAGCCTACCTTATCTAACCTAGCCTAGCCTAGCCTAACCTACCCTAGCCTATCCTAACCTAGCCTAGCGTAACTTAGCCTAGGCTTCCCTAGCGTAACCTAGCCTAGCCTAGCCTACACTAGCCTAACCTTCACTCACCTAGCCTAGCCTAGCCTACACTAGCCTAACCTTCACTCACCTAGCCTACCCTACCCTACCCTTGCTTGGCCTAGTCTAGCTTAGCCTAAGCTAGCCTTGCCTAGAATAATGTACCCTAGCCTAACTGAGCTTAATCTAACCTAGCCTAGCCCAACCCACCCTAACTTAACATATCCTAAACTAACCTAACCTAACCTTGCCTAAGCTAGCCTTACCTAATCTAACCTAACCTAGCTTAGTGTAGCCTAAAGTAACCTAGCCTACCTTAACCTAGCCTATCCTAACATAGCTTAGCCTAGCGTAACCTATCCTAGGTTAGCCTGCCTAGCCAACGCTAACCTAGACTAGCTTGGCCTAACCTAGCTTAACCTAACCGAGCGTAGCATAACCTAGCCTTGCGAAGACTAACCTAGCATGCCCTACCTTAGTTTAAGCTAGCCTAGCCTAGCCTACCATATCCTAGACTAGCCTAAACTAGCTTGAGCTAGCGAGGCCTATCATAGACTAGCATAACCTAGCCTAGCGGAACCTATACTGCCCTGAACTAGCCTAACCAATCTTAGCCTAACCTAGCCTAATCTATCCTAGACTAACCAATCCTAGACTAATTTAGCTTATCCTAACCTAGCCTAGTATAACCTATCCTAGGTTAACTTAGGCTAGCCTAGCCTAACCTAGCCTAGCGTAACCTAACCTAACCTAACCTAGCCTATTGTAGGTTAACCTCGCCTAACGTAGCCTATCCTAGCTTGGCCTGCCCTAGCTTACCTTGGCCTAGCCTAACCTACCTTGGCCTAGCCTAGCCTAGCCTAGCCTAGGTTAACTTAACCTAGCCTAGCCTAGCCTAGGTTAACCTAGCCTAGCCTATCCTAAGGTAGCCTAAGATAACATAACCTAACCTAGGCTAACCTAGGCTAATGTATGCTAGCATAGCCTCGCTTAATGTACCATGGCCTAGCCTAACTTAACGTAGACTACCTTAACCTATGCTAGCCTATCCTAACATATCCTAGACTAACCTAGTTTGGCCTACTTTAGCTTAATTTAACCTAGCCTATCCTAAAATATCCTAACCTATCCTAGCCTAACCTAACCTAACATAGCCTAGCATAACCTAGCACAGTGTAATCTAGCCTACCCTAGCCTAACCTAACCTAATGTAGGATAGCCTAGCCAAGCATAATCTAGCCTAATGTAGCCTAGCTTAACATAACCTTCCCTAACCTAGTCTAGACTAGGCTAACCTAGCCTACCTTGGGCAAGCCTATAATAACCTAGCCTAGCCTAACCTAGCCTAGGTGACCTTGGCCCACATTAACCTACCCTACCCTAGCCTCACTTAACTTAACCTAACCTATCATAATCTAGCCTAGCGTAATGTAACCTAGCCTAACCTAACATAGCCTAGCCTAGGCCAACCTAACCTAGCCTAGCCTAGCCTAGCCAAACATAACCTTTCGTAGCCCTACCTAGCCTAGAGTAATATAACATAGCCTACCCTAGCCTAGCCTACCCCTTCCTAGCCCAATCTAACCTAACCTAACCTAACCTAACCTAGCCTAGCCTAGCCTAACCATGCATAACCTAGCCTAACCTAGCCTAGCATAACCTAACCTAGACTAACCATGCCTAACCTAGCCTAGCCTTCACTAGCCTAGAGTAACATAGCCTAGCCTAGCCTAACCATGCCTAATGTAACGTAATGCAACCTAGCAGAGCTTAGCCTAACATATCCTAGCCTACCAAGACTAGCCTAGCCTAGCCTTATCCTAGCCTTACCTTGCCAAGATGAACCTAACCTTGCCTAGCCTAGCCTAACCTTACCTAACATAGCCATAGCCTTCACTTTCCTTGCTTAGCCTAACCTAACCCAGCCTAGCCTAACCTAACATAGCCTAACCTAACCTAACCTAGCCTAGTGTAGCCCAACCAAGCTGCTTAACCTAGCCTAGCATAACCTAGCCTACGGTTAGCTAGCCTAACCTAGCCTATACTAAATTAATGTAGCCTAGCCTAGCCTACACTAACATAACCTACCCTACCCTAACCTTGCATTTCCTTGGTTTACCTAACTTGACATAACCTAACCTAGCCTACTCTAACCGAGCCTAGCTTATCCTAGCATATCATATTGTAACCTATCCTAAACAAATTAATATGAAGAAAAACAATGAACCTTCCATATTAATATAAAAATGGGGAAAACCAATTTTCCTATTTCCAACTTTAATAAATCAACCTATATAAAAAATATGAATAAATACTTATAATAAAATTCATAATAAAAAATATAAAAATATAAAATTGAATATAAAAATGAGAAAAAAAATTCACTCACCCTAACTTTTTTGAAAAGAACAAATAGTGAAATAAATTGAAACACGGTATATATAGATAGTTGCTTAAAATTCAAAAATAAAATTCTATTATAAATAAAACCATGGAAAAAAGAAAACCTTAAACTAAATGGCATAAGATATCACATCATATAGGAAAAAATAAATCATTACACAATATCAAAACATATATCAAACACTGAAACAGAGTTAAACATGTTAAATAAAACAAACAGATTGAGATAAATGCATACCTTGAGTTGTAACAATATATTCAAAGATGAAAAGATAGTTAAACAACCCTCTAACAAAGTCAAACAGGTTATTCAAATAATGTGGACGCTGGAGACTGAAAAGCGCGATATTTCAGGTTATTCAAATAATGTGGACGCTGGAGACTGAAAAGCGCGATATTTCACTTGTAAGTATAGAGCAGCCATATGCGCATGCAGAGGCTTTGATAACCCTCGTGTATTCGCGTGTATTCAGGGATTTCGATTTAAAGCAGAAATCAAATAAACAAGGAAAGCGAACCCAAATCGTCCAAGGGAAACATAGGAAAGTCAAGTCCAAACCCTGTAATGCAAAGACAACGCTAAAATGATATAATACATACCATTAATGGAACATTCATCTGCAAGAGAAAGAAATTCACAAAGAGAAACAAAACCTGAAATACTGCCTCCGTCCGCCCTTCCCTTGATGTTAATTGCTCACGTGGTGAAGGCAAGGGTCTAAGGGATGGTAGATGACTGACCCAATGCGATTTAGGTCATGATATATTTTTCTAAAATGAAATTTAACAACAGTATTCTACAACAGATAAGAAAATGGATGAACGAACCTTGATTAATTATTCACCAACTACCATGATTAATTCCTTTACGAGTACCTGGACGTGCCCTTACAAATTGGGAAACAAACGACCTTCACCATTGCAAAAGTAAATGCTGAAGAAACAAAGCAACAAAATCCGTGCCACTTGTAGACTTAGAGAGCTTCACTTCCCAGATACCCACAAAGTGCAACCACAAACACAAAACTTGTAGACTTAGAAAGCGCTTCCAACAAAACACAACATGAAGACGTCATTTAAACTCTCCTCTACTCTCAACGGTTCTTTATGAATTGCTTTTGTCTTTTTTATCAACGGTTAAGATAGAATCATTAAACGCTTTTCTCTTTTTTATCAACCTTTAAGATAGAATTAGTGAGTGGATGCTAGAGTCACCATCACTGCATGATCTCGTTTTTTCTGAAGGGCAAAGTTTTTTTTGTTAATTCAAAATTTCATTAATATCAATGATTTTCAGTGACAACGTTTTCTTGTTTTTTGTTTTGATTTCAAATATTATTAACAGTCACCTCAAAAGCTAGCTATTTTGATTTTGATTTTAAATTTAAATTTAAATTTAAATTTTATATTTAGTTATCCGTTTCTATTTTAATTTTATTATTTTTTTTTGGCTATCATTATTTTTAAATTTTAACATTATTTTTAGCATATATTATTTAAAAATTTATATTTATCTATCCATTTTTTGGCACTACTTTTTTGAGGATTCAACATATGTGTTTTTTTTTATTTCATATTTTTATTATATTTACGGTTGGATGAATGGATGATATTGACCATAGATTCATTAAGTCTAATATTTTGTATGTACGTTTAAGTTAGCATCTCTTTGGTGCTTTTTAAATTTTAAAATAGTTGCAAGTATTATCCATCAATGCTTCAATTAATGGATTTCAATCACTATCACTAGATGTCTTCATATTTTGTCAATGGTTAAGTTTCTAATTCTTTTCGGTCACTATCATTAAACTCTTCGTTCCATAAATTCTTGAGATAATGGATTCTTTTGAGTCACCATCACTATGTTCTTGTTTTTTTTCCTTTTTTAGAGATCAATTGTCATGTTTTAATGCTTTTCAACTACCATCCTTATGACTTTTTCCTTTTCTTTTTTGTTTTTTTCTATTTTGAATTTAAATTTCATCAAGATTAATGCTAGTCAACCACCCTTCTCAAACCTTCTTGTGCTCTTTCTATTTTGATTTTAGATTTCATTAACATCATTCTTCACAGAAATTATCTAAATTATTCTATTTATCTATCCTATTTAGGACAAAAACCTTTTTAGGCTTAATTTTTTGTGTTGTTATTTTCATTTCAAATGTTATTCTCATTCTTAATATTATTTATACCTAAATCAGTGGATGGTATAGACAATTAAATTGTTGTTGATTTTTTTAATTTTATTTATTTGTTTCATGCTTGATATATGAAGATTTGTACCTTGAACCTTACTCGTTACAAAAAATTTATAATAATTTCATCCACAAATAAGCACACCCATGATTTATGTTGTAATTTCGTTTAATATTGATGATAAAATATTAATGTGATAGTTTATGGCCTAGTCTAAAAAACTCAGAAATTAGTCGGAAAATAATGGGAATTCCACCAAGATTATGACAAATATTGCATATTTGTTTTAAAATCTGGGTTAGAGCTATCAAACATCACGATTATGGACACCCAAAGGGTTCTTGATGGTGTTGAATCTACTTCCACCATCAAAAAGATGAATCAAACATTCCAACATTCTGATTTTTTGAAAAAAAATAAATATGGGTTTCCCGGAAGAAAAATGTCATGTACACACCATTCTTTATGAGTCATATTTTGTTATTCCATATATAATATATATATATATATATAAATAAATAAATATAATAATTAGATATATATATAATATGATATTACAAAATTATAAAATATAAAGAATTAATGTCGAGACATTATGAGTATGCTTGAGGCTTGCCAATATTAGTTTTAACAAGGATAGATTTATTTATTTTAACTACAATTTAAGATGGTTGAAGCCTTTGATATGAAATATATGAAATATCTACTAGATATTGTTGATTTCAAAAATAAATTCCTCAACATGAATGATTATGAGTCATTTTTGTTAGTAAATAAAGAGAGTTTTAATTCAGAGTTAATGTAACTAAAGAAAGTTTTAATAGTGCAATACTTAACACTTCAATTTTAATTAATTAATAGTTTATATTAATGCAATAAAATGTATATAATCATAAATTTAAGATTTTAATAAATATGGTCAATTTCATTAAATTTAAACTTTTAAATAATAAATCCTTAAGGCTATCTGATATTACTTTAATATTATTATTTTTTCTCGATTAAACTATTCTATTATATACAAAAGTAGATTACAATTACAATCAAGCTGTCTAGAAGATCTAGCTGCCTAGAAGAATGGCAACCTAGAACCTGATCATTCCCACATACGGGCATTGGTAAACATTAGAAAAATCCCGTGAAGCGGAATACAGAAAATTTGACACATAGTAGCCATCTGAACATTATGAAAACCAACCTTAAACAGCAGTGTTGGCATAGTGCCACAATCACACATTAACACATAAACAATTTGACACGAAGACATGCCAGAAACATTTTGACACATGGACAAAGCCAAAAAAGGAGTAATCAAAATCCTTTCCGAGCAGCATGACCTGAGACCTTGCGGCAGATTACTCTTCTGGAATCTCCTCCACAATTGGGCACCATCCATATTCTTCCCCTTCCTGAGCTTGGCCCTCCTTTGCCTCGGTCGCTTCGGGCTTCGTATGGACGTCCTCCGTCTGAACGTGTGGTGTTTCCATTCCCTTCCCCTGGTCTGCAAAGGGCATATTTGTAGCCTTTGTGACATTGACTCGTGAGGTAAACTCTTGATGTGCACTGGTTTCGCCCTTGTCTTGAGCTTCATCGATGAATAGCACAGAGACGTGGGTGTTGATCCGGGGGAAATTCAAAGGGCTATTGAAGGTGAAGACAACTGAACCAAAAAAATGCTAAGACGAAGACCCAGGGGAGCTAGCTTCCAGATATTGGCTCTGCCTCAGAGAGCTAGCACCTCCCATATGAGGGCAATGTCAATGGCAATGACAGTGGGGAAAGGTCTCTGCCTCGGCTGAAGGGCGCGAGGACCCTCCTTGGTTGGAGCCACGATGACTTAGCATACACTGCAGAGGCCTGACCATATTAACAGGGCTATACAGAGCCAAATTGGGATGCAGAAAGCCGAGAGGATCGTGGACAGGCTGGGTATTCAAACCAAGGTTTGAACTTAACAACACCAGAGGCGGCAGAGGAACCCCAAACCATACCCGAATGAACATGGTAACACCTGTGTTGCCACCGTTTATAATGTCGCCGCCCTTACCTCGATTCTCGCCCGCCATTACATGGTCTGCAAGATCGCCGAGGAGCCGAGCTCTGTTGCACAGTCGAAAATGGACGGAGCGTAAATGCTTCTTTGCTGTCGTCCGCTGTCATTTAACCCAATCCACCAGGAATGTCCCTCACCTCCAGCGTACAAGTCACCTGAGCATGGTGGGCAGGAGGCCTCCCCTGCACACCCGTCCCATCACCTTACTAGCGTCGCTCAACACCCGCATCCGGGGTACTTTAATATTATTATTGTTATTATTATTATTATTATTATTATTATTAATTTATGAGTATGCTTGAGACTTGCCAGTATTAGGTTTAACCAGGATAGATTTATTTATTTTAACCGCAATTTAAGATGGTTGAAACCTTTCATATGAGATATATGAAATATCTACTAGATATTGTTGATTTCGAAAGTAAATTCTTCAACATGAATGACTATATATTTCCTCTTATAGCCTATGTCAAATAGAAGTAGGTTAAGAAAACATGGGTCAAGCTTTCCATCTAAAATAGAGTCCATCATGGTTGTTGCATGTGTTCACCATAATGAGGGGTCATGCAAATAAAGGTTAGATTTAAACCAAATCCTAGCCATTAAACATTATTTATGGCTTTCAAATCAATTACTATAAACACTCAATATATTTCAATTAAGATCTTCATCATTTCCATAAAATAGAATTTGAATCCCAATGTTTCTAGGGTGGCTCAAATAAAGGTCCATTCAACACTTTCAAAATATTCACAGAAAACGTTTTTGTTGAATTAAATGATTTTGTTTATTGCTCTAAATATTTATATATATCCTAAGAAAAACTTTTTCGCAAATTTAATTTTATGCTAATCTCAAAGCTAGAGATAAAAGGAGGATCAATGTAACTTTAAATTGGTATGCCATAAGGCATTAGGAAACTAGTAACTTGTACCAATGATAAGAGGTATTCACACAACACATTTGAGGATGGTAATATAATTTTTATATAGAAATTGTGTTTATGTATGTGAATATTTAGTTTTCCTATCATTGGTAGTTTAATTTTCATGAAAATTATACTACATAATTTTTATTTTGTTTACTCTTTGGGAAACTAGAGAAGCAAAATTCTCTACATAAACATATAGAGTTTTAGAGAGTAGAGTGTTCTTATGCACAAGTCTTTTTCAAAAACTATGTTGTTATTTTTATGTTTAATTTTTAAATCATGAAAGTCATTATATCATTCCAATTAGGAGGCCTCCCATTTGAGAAACATAAATGGGTCTTAGCATTATCAAACAACCATTTTTTGTTTTAAAGGTTGTAGGCATGAATGTATTCTAGTATACCCTATAATTTTTTCGCCAAAAAATTAATGCTTGAAAAATTGTAACGGAATTAGACAAGGGGTTTGTTTTAATATCTTGATATTTTAGCAAGAAAAATGTATTAATAATAATAACAAATAATTTTATCGAAAACATATATATATATATATATATTATATATAATAATATATATATATAATATATAATATATATATATATATATAATATAATATTCACCAATCGAATCTATTGTGTATGCAGCTTCAAAGAAAAAATATTTTCGAATTGATGGAAAACAACGTCTATGATATATAATAATAATATATAATAAATATATATATATAATATATAATATATATATAAATAATAATATAATATAGATTAAGAACAATTTTCACAAAAAAATATTCTTCATGTATTTATAGCCAATACAACTAGTTTTGAACCTACAACTCTGTCTAATGAATCCAAGTCATCGCGTACATAAGATTCCCTCTTAGAAATTTAATTTTGAAAATGTAAATCCATGTTTCTAGCACTAAAATGGACAAACATTTTTAGCACAAAAGCACATGCAAATTTGTAGAACTAAAATCAAATGCACATTTGTATCTCTAAAAATGTGTATTCATTTCTACAAATAGTTTCTTAACACATGGGAAATTAAATTGCAGTATGGTGGGTGGGTAGTGGGAGGGTGAGAGATAGAGGGATAAAGTGGCCAAGAGAGACAAAGGGATAAATAAATAGAGACAACGTTTGGGAGTTAGGGAAGAATGGGTTAGTATGTGAGGCGAGATAGTGAATAGGCATTGAAAATTTAGAAAGATAATAAAATAGGTGTGAAAGAAGGGGGATGAAGATAATTATTACTCACAAAGTGAATAAGGGAGAGACCAAGCAGGAGGGGTGTTGTTTTAATTACAGGACTATGAGAGAGATTAAGTGAGAGAAAGAGATATAGAGAGAGATTTCATGTGTGAGTAAGTGAGTGTTTGTATGATTGTCAATGTTGGTTTCTTCTTGTAGTAATGCTTAGAAAATATAGTTCACAAATGGGTTGCTAATAGCCCAACAAACAATTTTTTATTATCTATTGTCTAAACCCTAATATGATCACACTTTCCTAGTTTAATGTAGCCTATCTTATTGTAACCTCACATAGTCTAGATTAATCTAACCTAACTATTCTAACCTAACCAACCTAGCTTACCTTATCATAATTTGACTTAGTCAAACCTAAAATGCACTTGCGTAATTTATGATATGGTAACCTTACATAAAATAGCCTACACTAAAATAAAATAGCCTACTCTTATAATAATATACGTTGCACTATAATACATACACTTAGCTTATCCTAGCGTAACTAGAGTATTGAAATGTTGATCCGGATTCAAACAGGAATGCAAAAAATTAGAGAGATAACTATAAAGACAAAGATGCAATGGGAATAATATTTCATTTCATTAATATGAAATATTGAAATATGCTTACAAACAAAAATGGAAAGAAAACAACTAGTGCGATGGTAGCTTATCTCTAAGAAGAGGTGGCAGCCACATGCCTCTGAACAATGTTACAATGAGGTTCAAATGCATATTTATTGTTGAGAAACAATGGAAAACCATAAACATCCAAAACCCTTACCCTAGAAGATGAAATGTCAATCTGTGGGCCCCATTTGGGTAAATTGGTACATCAACCTCTGGGGGTCGTAACATTGGCATCTGATCTTTGTTTGACGTGTACAAGAGCTCATTAGAAATATCTATCCAAGGAATCATAACTTTGGGAAGAGAAAAATCAATTTATCACCCAAGTTTCTCCTGGTTTTTCCAAAAAATGTTGTTTACGGCCTCAAAACAGCTCTGGAAGTTGAGGACCCAAAAAAAACTGCTAAAAGTAGTAAATTGTGCTACAACTATGGAATCTGAAAAACTAAAAGAGAGAGTTGTGGGGGTTGAAGTTGGATAGGTGGGTGGCCACCAACATCCACCTCGATCATTCCTCCCCACTTAGGAAGCAATGGTCCCCATTGTGTTGAGTTCCTTCATGAGATGAGGAAACTTCTACTAAACTTGGTCCCTAGTGAGTTGTTCTACAATCCCTTATGTGTCTAATGATGGTGAGAAGCATGGTCGGGGCAATTGCACATTGAACACTCAGTGCAAGTGAAGGAATGGAGGAATTTTATGCTCCAAATCATTGTTTCCCACAGACTTGGTAATGCTATAAGGACCATGTGAGAGTGGTCTGAGCTTCTGATGGGCTCTTGTAAGGTGTTCTTTCTATAGATGCAACCAGAATTTGTCACCCCTTTCAAACTTGTGTGGTACCCATGTGGGTGAGGAGAAGTTGTTCTTGTGTTCTTTCATTACTGTATCCCTCTATTGTTGCTATTGTTTGGAGGTACACTTGGTGGGGGTCATTGATGTGGTGATGATCTCCCCCTTACTTTGGAAGTGAAATAGACAAAAAATGAATTTCCTAGTCTAGGAGATGAGCTTGCTACATTTCATAGCAGTGATAAAATAGGTGGCGGTAAGGGGGGCTACCTTTGGTATCCGATATAATCAATTACACAAAGAAATAATAACAAATTGGGGCCTCGACTCATACACAACATGTCACCTCCGCAAGTATGGATGGCCTAATAATACATCACAAACATCAAGCGGTGCAACATCACACAATACCTCATCTACAAAGGGCTTGATGCTATAGGGAAGGCGTATTAATCGTGGACTTAGAGATCTCATCCTTCATGAAGCCACTCGATATTGTATGGTTGTGGGTGTGGTGTAGTCGGTAGGCCTAACCACTTCATGACCTCTGCTGAAATGAGGTTCTTTTTGGTTGCCACTATTGACAATGAATTGTAGTAGTGAACCCTTCACCCACATTTGTGAGTGGAAAAGATGCTCCCCCTCTTTTGGATCTTCAGGCTCATTCTTTTGGATCTTGGTGGTGGCAATAGTGGAGCTGGGCTCCGCGTCAATGATCTTCTTCGCTTCGCCATTCCCCTTGTTTGGTTTTGACTTAGGGTCAGAACATGCATCTGACTATGAAAACTTCAACTTAGGCACCAGTGAATGCTTGGTACGACACTCGCTTGTGTGATGAGTGGGACTATTATGGAACTCACACCACTTTCTGATGTCCTTCTTGAACTTCATAGGGTTGTTCTTTTTGTGTGGCTTCGAAGAATTTTCTTGGGTCACCCAGCCTTGGCTTTTTCCTTTGGTCTTTGGATTCACAAGATCCAAAGTCTCGCTTATTCTCTTTAAAAATTTTCTCAATTTTGACACTGTATCGATATGCCATGCTGAGCGAGGACCACGAGCGGAAAAAATTTAAGAGAGGGGATCAAAATCATGGAGCAAAATCTTACACTACCTGAAAAATTATAGAGTTGCGCAGTAAGAAGGGCACATGATGTAAGACACTATCTTTGGACAAATAACATAAGATACCATACGCGTGTCATCCGTGATATCGAAAATGATAATAACCTTAATAATAAAAAAAAATTGGTGAGGAATGAAGAAAGAGGTGGAAGACTATTTAGCCAAATGTTTGGTGATGAGGCTCACCAATGGGTAAACTATATGGGCCACATTGCCACTCTCAACCTTAATAAATTTCATTTTCTCACATTTATTTACAAATTTATTATACTTTTCTTTGTGGGAAGAGTAAAACTGAATTACTATGTTGTATGGCCTGATGTCTATTACATGCATGAACTTGGAGCAATTTTGGGCTGACTTGAGTGTAGGGACTCAAAGTAGGAAACCATGGAGAGATTATAGGATGTATTCTTGCTCCTTCACTCTTCAAATCAGTCGAAGATTCCTCCCACTATATCATCACCTCGGTGTGATTGACAACCAAGCATGTCGAGCTGATTAGTAGCCAAGCCAGTGCCACTTAAGGAAGAGTTATTCTCGAGTTAGGGGACCTAGTATCCCTATTTTTTAAGGAGTTCTTGGTATCACTATTTTTTTTTAAAATAAGAAAGCTAAGGGACTCATTAGGATTCAAAAAATTTTTGTAGCCAACAGGCCATTAAGTTGAACCACATTTGACTATTATTGTTATGATTTATTTTACATTTTTATGATAATGAGAAATTTTGTTGTGATACAACATTGAGTTTACTCAGAGGCATGAATCTATTTGGTTAGGACCCAACACTAGCAGTAGAAGCTCCTCTCTTTTGTATTTATATTCTTAGCTTAGAACGTTTATTAATTGTTGAAGTTTATTTATGTTTTTTGTTTAGCTTACAAATTTGATCAAATTTGTTTCTTATCCATGCTTTCATTAGCTTAAAGAGTATATTAGTCTTGTAGTCTAGTGAAGGAAAATATACCAGAAAATCTTGTGACAGCAACCCCTATCTCATCTCCAGTATGGGATCGTGATTAGGGGACCCCACTCTCAAAACGCAAAAGTAAATTTTTTCCCTTATTCATTACCTAGGTTAAGTTTCATTCTTAGCTAGATAACTATTTACGATTCCTTGGAAATATTTGCAGTTGTTAGTTTGCTTCTTAACATTGTTGTAGATTAGAAGGTAGACTATTCCACATATCTAGTCATTAACAATACTTAGATCATACGTTCTAAATTCAACTCAATTTTTCCATGTTGACCTATAATAATTTGTAAATAAAAGGAGGGACACGTCTTATTGCAGGAATTGTTGATATGCAGGAAGGGACACCTACAACCAACTCCACCTAGGTCTCCTCAATCTTTTGTTGATGCATACTAGCCATATTCCAAGGTTTTTTTTTCCATCCATAGTGAGGAAGTTGTCTTAGGAAAATCCATATTTGTTGGAGTTCTAGGCTTGGCCTTGGATGATGTACACCTTCCCTTCACCTTCCACAATTGTCAAGTACCCTTCCAACACTTCATAACACCATTTTTATTCTCCAAAACCTCTCACCCAACTTCCTGTAATAGTAAAGGACATCCTGTAGTAGTTCAGGACATCGTGTAGCAGTTTCATATAGCGAATATGTAACTACATGTTTTGACCCTCTTTTGACTTGAAATGGTACTATAGCCTACTATAAGAGAAGGATAATGCCTAAGCTTGGACTACATGACCATAAATACCACCTATATCGGCATATTCATTCCTTTCCACCCTACAAGGTTAGATAACATTAGCTTTTATATTTTTGAATCTAGAAGTTATAAATTTTATCTAATCTTGATGCGTGAATGAGATAGTTAATGCATGCATGTTTTAATTTTGAAATCATAGAATAACTTCCTATTTTCAAGGATCCCTAGTAGCTAGATGATAAATTGCAAGATTAGCATAATTTCCTTCCTGCAAGTGATTTGGGTCATTCTATAGCTAGATGATTTATGTACTTTCATAGCATTTATAAGTTAGCAACTTTCATCTCTTGAATTGACAAGCATTTACTTTTAATACATTAGAGCTAGTTTTACATTTCACTATCAATAATCAGACTACCTTTAGTCCAATAGAGGAATGATCTGTAACCATAATGGTCAAGTGCCCTAGTTGAGAAGTGACATAAGTAGAATGGTGCATCTACTGTGTATATAGTACAGTCACCTCCAATTTTGTATGAACCCTGGGTCGATAAAGTAAAGCTCATAGACAATGGAGTTGCAGAATTATTGTTGCAATGCTAAGGCTCATCACTTTTTGGCATCGTTATTTGGGAGGTATCTAGGTAGATGTAATATATTATACTAGTATTAATATATTAAAATGAACATTAATATATATTAAATTGACTAATATAAAAAAAATGTTATTATTTATATTACTTATATCAAGGCTTTAATGTAATAATATTAATAAATAATGAATAACATTCCTATTCATCAATTGTGATTTTATATATTAGTTAATAATCAAATTATTAATATTTCATGTGGCTTAATATATTTAGAAATGATTAATTATGACTTACTATAATTGTTAGTGTTTAATAACATTGAAAATGATCAATTATAAGCAACTAAGGTTAACCATTAATGATTATGTCAGTCACATTAACAAGTGGTTACAAAATATATTAAATGATTACATTTAATAATATTATTACATAAATAATAATTAAGAATATATTAACCTTATTATTAATAAGGTTAATGTTAATATTTGTATTATCAGTGTTATATTTTAATATTATTTTTATTATTAATATCTAAAATGCAAATATTATGAATATTATTTATGAATATTAATGTTAATATTATATCTTAATTGTTATTAATATTAGAAGTATTTCTAATAATGTATAGTTTTTTATATATTAATATATGTGTAATATTTGTATTTATAGATAATAATATATTAATATTAAACCTAATTTTATAGAGTATATTTATTAATCTCATTTTATTCTGTTTATTTTACTCATAATAGATTTATTAATTGTGATTTATATCGTTGAATTATGTTTTAATACGCTCATTTTTATCTATAAATATATGTTTTTAATACTTATTATTTTTATTAATTCTTTTTTAATATTTGTATTCTTAATATAGAATTTATTAATTCTAATAATATATTATTATTGTAATATTCAAATAAACCAAGTCTTGTTTATAAAAAAATGTTCAATCACTCAGAATACAGAGTTGTTTACTTCCAGATTTATAAGATAAGTATGTACGCTAGTTATTTTTAATTAAACATTAATTTAAAACTCAAAACCTAAATTTGAAACTGATTCATGCACTATGTTAGTTATTCTTTAACAATTGTATTGCATTGCAATTCTATTACATTATAATTTCCCAAGAAGAGTTGTAATAGACATTGGTTAAATTCTCACGGGAAACTTCACCTTGATCAAAAACTCAAAACCTAGATTTCAAACTTGTTCCTACACTATGCCATCTATTCTTTAACAATTATACTACATTGAATTCTATTACATTACAATTTTGCAAAAAGAGTTGTACTGTACAATAGCTAAATTCTCATAACAAATTTCAACCAAAACCATTTGGAAGAACATAAGACTATTATTGCATATAAATGATAGTTTTATAAAGATTATTTAAACTTTATTGTAGTTTAATATTTTATGTCTAATTAAAAATAAATTAATATTAATAATAGTAGTAAAAATATATATATTTAAATAGTAAAATAAATTTTATAAAATGTGTATAAAGTTTGAAAAATATAGTATTAATGGATTATTTTTAATAAATAAAATGGATTAAACTTTAACTTTTATTAAATTTTATATTTAACCAAATTAAAGTGTTAACCTCACAAGCTAATGAAGATTGTTAAATTCTAAAGAAAATGTACAATCATGTAAATAATTAATGAAACACAAAGAGATGATATCAACTACTATTGAAAATGCGAGTGGATCTAGTAGTCATCGATATGTTCATATCCTACCCTCATAATTTAGAAAATGGGCAAGATTTTAATTACTTCAATGCAAATGCTTACATTATATTTATCGGTTCTCCTAGGAATATGGGCATCCATTGCCATCAATCACATAATACAATCTATGTGATAAGGAAAAAAGATTGTCTCATAATTCAATATATATATTCTACATTGTATTTAACACAAAAATTGAAAATCTCTATTAACATATAAATTATTTAATGTAGTTGCATTGAACAGGTTTGAATTGTTCATGTCATAAAGCTGTAAGATATACCCAAACTTTGTACAACTCCAGTAAAATACCAAATAATATAATATTTATCATTGATTATAACACATCATGCAAAATTACAAAGACCAACCATTTGCAATCTGCATAACTACAAAGACCCATCAGAATCCCTCACTATGTAAAACATCCCTAAGTTACAATGAACAATCCTCAATATGCAAAACAAAACCATGCACAAAATCTTATAGACTCATAACACTCTTAAAGCTACGATACATGTTATGGATTCCTAATCTGTAAAGCCAAAACCTTTAACGAGCTATTAAAACCTCGAAAGTGAAGATTAAAACCCTCACAAAAAATAAATAACATTCCTGTTCAAACCACAATAAACAAAGAAACAACAACTCGACAAAACTAGCAGAACCTATGAAAACCCTTTATAATAATAAGAATTGGAAAATATAAATTATAATTGTAGAAGGAAAACTCTCATTTCAGCATTGAAAAGAAAATAAAAAGTGTTGATGCACAAAGGATAAATAGAAGCCTAGACTAAAGAAGAGATCCTTGAATATACCGACAATTAGAAACTCTTGTCACTTCTCTTACTGTCTGCCAAGAAATTTCAAATTTTTTAAACAATCATATTCCAAAATGTAACATAGCCCACTGTTGCGGAGGTAAATCCCCTCTGCGGACAGAGGTGATCCCACTAGCCCCACCGAGGTCTAGCAACAATCATTCACGCTGCATGCAAGTTCCTAACTATACAATTTAGAAGTCGATCAGGGGGGACCAACCTGGGATCCAACGCTGTTTGCTGTGGGAGAAGTGTCGCTCCTGTCCTCTAGCTCTGGCCGGTCACTATCCTTGCGCTCCATGCATGGACACCTGCACAAATGAACAACAACCCACAAACAAGCGTAAAATCCGAAATCCTACAGCTATATATCAGTCAAGCAGGATATAATTCAAATATTACCAGTAGAACACATGAATGGAACCATAATAACAGTCGCTTATCATTCAATAGAAAAGAGAGAAGAAATTACAACCACTTAAGGCTTGACGCTGCAAATCTCCTCTAGCTGGGTCAGCAGTCTGACATGTCTTGCAAAGTCACTTTCTCTCTCCACAATCCGGCAGCATAACCTCTCTTTCAGCTCTTAGCTCATACTATCACTCTCACTAACTTGTTAACTCCTGGCACTATTAACACTAGCCCGTTCAATATGGGGAGACAGGCCTTTATAGATGGGGGGAGAGGAGATATGCACTGTATGTGGACACATTCTGAGTTTTTGGTAATGTCCCAAAATAACCATTGAGTTGAGTTGCCTTGGATAGAAAAACCGACGCCCGACTACTTTTATGGGCTTTTTCCTTCAGGGGACTGGGTGAGTCACGGAGGAAAAAGCATTCTAGCATGCGCTGGCCAAAAATCATGCCCAAATTGTGTGGCGCGGGCCGTGCTCTACGAAAGAGCGTCTACGGGCGCGCCCTCTTTGTAGGGACTGAGACATTGGCGCGGGTCAGACACTGTGGACCCGCGCTAATGGAAAAAAGGCATCTTCCAAGGTTAATCTTCAGAGGGTGTCTTCAGGGTTATTGAACTTCATACTCAGGAGACCTCAATGCAAGTGTTTTCAAGTTATGTCACTAGTCACAGGTCCGTAAATGTGTCCTCCAATGTGTGACAGCGAGGGGTTAACAAGGACGGTGACCAACGGTGACAAATTACTGCGTAACAAGAATAATTCTAAGCTAACACATGTGAGACCCTAACTAACCTAAGCATGCAATTTGATCTAATCAAACACTTTATTGTTGTGCATATGAATGAACATAAAAACCTTTTTCTTTTTTTCTTTTTTGTGAAAACATGAATGCTAATTATTCTTGATTGTATGGCAGGTGGTTTTGGTGTGGAGAGAGATGGTTGTGAAGGGCTAGATTACTTGAGAGGCAATTAGGGTCCTTCTCCTATCTTTCATGATGCATTTCTCACAAATTGGCCTCAAAACAGGCCACTACAGGTCGTCCTACATGATGTCCTAATTCACCTACAGGATCCGATGTATTCCTACAAGAATAGGTCAAAATCATAAGGAGTGATTTGGACAATGGTATAGGGCTTAGGGAAGGTGAGTGATGGAAGGAATAAGGCAAGGAAGTAGCTAGGATTTCCTCAGAACTCAAACTCAAGTTTGTATGATGGTTGGATTTGCTCAACAAGCATGGCAATTTGTTCTTATGAAATTGATAACTCAGTTTATGGACTTAGTGGATCTTGGCGATCATGGATAGGTGTGGTTAGGCTAGGGCTACTAATATGAGTTCTTCCTGCACTATTGAAACTCCTACAATACACACATCACTAGCATTTACCCATAAATCATGTCAAAACAAGAAAGATTTCCAACAACATAAGAAAACATAATTTCATCATTCATTTGCCTAGCTCATGCATGGAAATTCTTGTAGCCTATTGTGAAACACCATGAATTCTAATAAAAAGCTGGAGATATCAGAAATAACAACTACAACTTATCCTTGAAAGCTGAAAGTTGTTGGCCTAATTAGCAGAAAACCCTAAATTTCATAAGAAATCAAAATTTTGTCTTTTTGGGGCTGAATGGGAGGTTTTCCTCAAACCATGGTCCTTGAAGGGAGGAGTGAGGCAAGATCCACCTATTATCATCCTTTTTGGTATTCCTTTATCATTCTAAATCTACTGCTAAATCTATGCACCAATGCAACCAAACTAATCAAATTCACCAATACTTGCAATGAAACAATGCCAAAATCTATTCAACAAGTAATATATGAAATAACCTAAGCATATAAGTACAGTAAGAGGAACCTCTACTGCTAGGGTTTGTCCCTAACCCAAGAGCTTCATCCCTCTGATTCAACTCAGTGTTGGATCAAGGAAATGCTCATTTTCATTAACATATCAAAAAATACATAACAACGTTTTGCCACAATCCTTCAACTTAAAAGTGCTTAGTTATCTTGCATAAAAATTATGAATCCTAATGAGGCTCTAGGCCTCCTTATTTATACAACTGAAGTTTCCAACAATTTCCTTAAATATAGGGAGGCTTGGCTCCCAATCTCAAGATGAACTGGTTCTTAACTATCATTGGCTCGGTTGCCAATGATCTTCATGACTCAGTTGCTTGCAACTTTGAGCTAGTGTGATTTGATTGACTGATATTTGATTGAGTGAGAATTTAATGAGGAAGATCCATCTCCTATAATATCTACTTCTTGTCTCATTCGATTTCCTGCACCTTAATTAGACATAACTGCCATAATTTTCTCCCAAAAACCTGCAATCAATGCACATTAGACCATTAGACATAACATCTTACTTTCACTCATCTCATTAAGCAAAATATAATTAAAACATGTAAGGAATTATGAGAAGAGTTGAGTTTAGTAAGCTTGGAGGTGTATTAAGGTCCATATATGTACCCAATGATGAGCCTCATCATCACCCCCCTACTGAAATTGTTTCTCATCCTTTGAGCAACTTAATCTATGTCCATGTCCTTCATTGTTCTGGTGGCTTCCCTGGCATCCCATGCTTCTGCTGTAGTCTCCTCTTCCTTTGAATAAAATCTTACCTTCCTCTCTATTTCTTCCCACTGCTTTCTTTATTCTTCTGCTTTCCTTCCTTCCAACATCCCTAAAAGCAATGATGTACTGAGCCTCAAGCCAATCCAATTGACTTTGAGTCTTTGTAGATCTTGTTTATAAATGGGGTTTCTATTTAGTGCCTCTCATTCTTTTAGGAGAATGATATTCTCTAATTTTTAGGCTGTAAGGCAAGGTGTTCAATCTCCTTTGGCAAACTTGCATGTTTTCATCTCCTAGCAATCTGAACATGTATTCAAAGTGTGTGACTGCTTGTTCTTGTGCAGCAAGGTACCTAGGTGCAAGCTTGGGATCATCTTCAATGAGGTTGTGGGTGCTGATGACAGCCATTGGGTTAGATTGTTCAACTCTGATCATAAGGGGTTCTGTATCTTCTTTTTCCATTACCTTTTTCATCTCTGTAGCTCTTTCCTCCTCATGATTAATCCATGATGCTAAAGCCATCAATTGCAAGTCCCTTAGCTTGGGATTTGGGTCCCACACATTTAAATCTATTAAGGCCAAGTTGTGTAGGTAAAACTCAGATATTTTTGCTCTATCTTCCAAGGTGCTTTGATCAGAAAGATCATTGAATTGTCTATAGTCTTGGAAGGGCATAGTTCCTCTTTGTGCTAGTGTCTTTATTTGGAATTGTAGCCATTGTCCCTTGAGATACAAGGCATAAGACTTTGCTAGCATCCTGCATTGGATTTCCTCCAAGGATAAATTGGTCATAGTTGCCAACTGGCTCTCCATTTCTTGTAGTTCTCCCCTTAGCCATGTGTTTTTTTCTTCCCCATGTGTGTCCTTGCCCTTTTTTTTTCAAGTTCAAATAATAGGGGAATGGCAAAATTTTGTGGGATTACCCTACCTCCTTCAATGAACTTGTAGTAGGAGTTGAGGTTTGGTTGTGGACTAGGTTCTCTCATTTCTTTGTTTCTTGTTGATGGATACCTTCTTGGTCCCTTTTCTATGTTTCCTGTAGGTTTGATAGAGTTTCCTGTAGGATGGCCTCTACTTCTTGTAGGTATATATCTCTGTCTCCTGTAGGAGACCTTTTCCCTTTGATGAGGTTGACCTTGTGACAGGCCTCCTAAGTAAGTGATTGAAGACTTGGGAGAAGTTTGTTTTGATGATCCTTCTCCTTGATTTTTCTCTAGAGGGGCTAACTTTTCTTGCTGCTTTGATGAATCCTCAATGACAATTAGAATTTTGAATGGGGTTTGAGGTCTCCCTTGTCTAATCCTAGTACTCTTTGTTGTCCTGAAGTACAGTGGGGTTTATCTTTGCCTCTTCCCCTTTGATTTGATAGGTGTACTAAGGGCAGTAAGAGAAATTGTTGCCTCTTTCTCTGTGGGCTCTGGAGATACCCTTGGTGATTCTTCTCCTTCTCTGCCTTGAGTTGTAGACCTTTGTTCATCCTTCTGTCTTGTTTCCTCTTTTCCATTTTCTTTCTCATCCTCTTATTTATCCCCACCTTCCTCTTCTTCTTCTTCCTCTATTTCTTCACTCTACCCTTCTATCTCTTCTTTTGTTTCTTCCTCTGTCTCTTCTTCATTCTCCTCTGTTCCTTCTTCATTTTCCTCCTATGTTTCTTCTCCCTTCTCACTAGTAGCGGGGATTTTGTCATATTCAAGAGCTTGAATTTCTCCTTCTACCTGCATGTCTTTGAAGGTTGTCCATGCAATAGGGAGTCTTAGGTTTTGATCAATTTGATCAACCCATGATGGGCTAGTTGTTGATGTTTTCCCTCCTGCACTTTGATGCTCGTGTCTATAATTGATTGTAGAAGGAACTAGGGTATACTCAATTTGTTTTGAGGAGGTGTGTTCTCTCCAAATCTTAGTTCTTGGAGGAGTGTGAAGCGGTATCCATACACCACACTATATCTCCCTTCACATGATATGTATTTAATGAGGTGTTAACTGACTTCATTCCAAGGGTATGGAATGCTTTCCCTTCTAACCCCATCCTTGTCCTCCATTGGCTCCTCTCCTTCGAAAAATAATATTTTCTTTGCAAGGGTGTGGTTACCCTTATCTTCCTTCCTCCATGGTAACCCTAAAGGGAGTGTAGTGATTATGCTTATAACTTTAGGGGTAATTACTATTGTTAAGCCCCTCACCACAGTATTGGCATTGGTCGCAGTGAGGGGTATGAGTGAGAGGGAAAATTCTCTGGCCACATCATCATCGTATCCTTTCATCCTCTTAAAGAACCCCATCCATTGGTTCCTTGTGAAAATTTCCAGTACAAGAGGATGTTGGTGGATCCTTGCTGTGTTTGTGGGTTCTCATTTGTTGAAACCTCAATTCATCTTTCCCTGGTAATTGTGGAGGCTTTAGAGGATACAATTCAAGAATTTTGGTAGGTGAGGGAGGTTTGAATGTTAAGTTTTAGTGGCATGCAATACAATTCTCCTATACTGCAATTTTCTTAACCAAATTGAGGATTTTTTCTTCTTTCAAATGGGAAATATGCAAGGTATAACTCCTACCTCACTTTGCTATTTTCTGGTGAGGGTAACTCTTGATTTCACCTTTCTTAGTGCTCACTGACAGTCCCATAGGTTGATTCCTCTGTATCCTATAGGCTTCCTATAGGTTTTTTGCGTTGTAGATGTTGATTGTTTCCTATAGGTGCTGCTTCAGCAAGGCCGAGAGCAACTTCTTTGTTTGATGAATCCTCAAAGTTGCTTATGCTCTCTTTGTATGGGAATCAATGTTTTATTTCCATATATAAATGATCGTGTGGGGTGGTGTGTTGGATGTCTAAGTACGAGCACCTCCTTTTGGACCGTTGGTCCCACTATCAGTCCATCATTCCACCTTACCTTGTAATCATCTCCCCCTCCTTTCCTTTGTAACTTAACCATTTTTTGCTTTATTCCCTTTTTCTCTTGATTTGACTTTTGCCATGTGTGGAGTGGTCTAACTGTTTTCTTCTCGTTGACTGGCCGAAGGTGGCCAAGTTAACTGGCCACCTTTACTTATAAAATCAACTCTCACATAGTCCTACAGTTTTGATCACATCATACTAATGAGAGAGCACGAGTAAGATGACATACCTGTGGGTCAGATGCTTTGATGATGATGCATGTTGAAGAGTGATGCCTCTTTGCTGCATTCTTGTTGCATATCTTTCCGTGTATTTTCCTTTTTTGATGCTCATTTTTTTTGATGTGTAGGTGCTGGAGATTGATGCTGGTGATATTTTTGTTGTTGCTGAGCTCTAGAGGACATTATTCATCCTTGGAGTCCTTGTTCTAAATATGGCTGCAAAATGCGTGGTTTTCTTTGTGGGATAGGCTGCTACAGGATTTCCTACATGGTACCTACAAGATGTCCTGTAGTTGCCTCTCCCCTAAACTTTCATGTCTTTTCTCAAATTTGATGCATAAGGGATGTTGAAATGAGAGGAGAAGGGCGATAGGGAATGGTAGGTGAGAGATGTTGTCTCTAGGTATTGTTCCTCTTTCCCTCTTCTCCCTCTCCTTTGTTTGTTTGTTTGTTTGTTTGTTTTTTTTTTTTTTTGTAATTTGTAATTTTTTTGAACTGGTTTCTTTGATGGATGTAGGGGTGACATGGTGATGAAAGGAATGGCTATGATGTGGCGGAGTACATGGTTTTTAATCTAGACACAAGCTTGTGTCATCCCCTTGCTCTCGGACTACCTTCTTGGGATTTTCAAGGTCACTGTAATTCCTATAGGAAACTCTTGTAGGTTTATAGGGAATCCTGTAGAATTACAGGGAATCCTGTAGAAAACACAGAGTTTGTGTAAGAAGAGATGGAGGGGTTTATAAGTGGAAGAATAGGTGAATAGTGGAAGATATGAGGTGGGTGGATTGAAACATAGCCCTTGTAGGTCCTCCTGTCCCTCTTATGTTGTGCTCATCCTCCTCTTGCTGACCTGAAAAACAAAATTCCCATTTTTTGTGTATCCTTTCTTCTTCTTTTTTCTTTATTATTTTTTTGTTTTACAACAACTAGTGTGCCTCCAAGGAGGTTTTCATCCTAGTTGCTTGCCCTGGGTGCCTTAAAAGAGGTTTTCAACCTAACAATGGGATTTAGGTGCCTCATGGAGGTTTTCACCTATGTCTCTTTTTTTTTCCAGGGACTTAATGGGGTGGAAGCTGAGACTTGCTCTACCACCATCAATGTCTTGTTGATGATATTGATGAATTCCTGATTTGACAAGGGCTTCTTATAGATCTTTAATATATACCCATTGACAAGAAAAGGGATAACCTCTACATCAATGGTTCTTATCTGTACAACACCATTATCACGACACTTTTCTATTACATAAGGCCCTAACCATCTAGTCCTTAACTTACCTTTAAAATCCTTGTACCGGGAATCATACAACAAAGCCCAATCACATTCTTGAAACTTTTTGTCTTTTATATTCTTGTCATGCCAGGTTTTCCTTTGAACTTGAGTCATCTTTGTGTGCAGGAGGGCCTGCATCCTAAATTCATCTAGCCATTCAGCTGGAGAAATCTTTCTTGTTGTGCCCTGGTGAGATCTAGATCCAGTTGTGCTGCCATCCTTAAGGTGTTGTATTCAAATTCAATGGACAGTAGGGCTTTCTTCCCATAGACTAGCTCATAAGAAGTGAGCCCAATGGTGGTCTTCTAGGTCGTATTGTAGGTCCAAGTAGCCTCAACTAATCTGTCTTCCCAATCCTTTCTGTTGCTCCTAATCACTTTGGTCAGAATGCCTTCCAGTGCTCTGTTGGTTACCTCCACTTGCCTATTAGCCTGTGGGTGGTAAGGAGTGGATGTTCTGTGCTTGATCTTGTGTGGGATTAACAATTTTTCAATCATTTGAGATGTAAATTGACTGCCTTGATTGGTGACCAATTATCTAGGGTACCCAAACTTATAAAACACATTTTCCCTTAAGAATTCAGCCACCTTTTCTTTTGTTGATGCTTTGATGGCTTTGGCTTCAACCCACTTGGTTAAGTAGTCAGTGCACACAATGATGCACTACTTTTGTTTGGATGGAGGGTCAATGGGCCCAATGAAATCCATGCCCCTCTTGTCAAATGGCTCGAAATTCACTTGAGGCTACAGAGGCATTTCATCACTTGGGGTAGGTTCCCCATCCTTTGGAACCAACCATAGTGACTGGTATACCTCCTCACATTTGGTTAAGAGTGGGCCAATAATAACCAGCTTGTAGTACCTTGAATGTTGTACTTTTGGCTGCAAAGTGACCTCCACAAGGTCCGTCATGACAAGTCACAAGGGTGTCAAAGAATTCCTCCTCCCTAACACAAATTCTTAGGAGTTGATCCAGACCTAGCTTGAAGAGATTCCCCCCCCAAGCCAAGTGAATGGGGCACTCTTCATTACGATCTTGATAGTTTCCTTGGAGCACAAGTTTGGTGGAAATTGTGTAGACACCAAGTAATTTTCTATGTCAGCAAACCAAGGAGGGAGAACTGAAATGGTGAATAAGTGTTCATCTGGTAACTGATTATCAACCATTCCTTCCTCCTCTATAGGCAAAGTCAATCTGGATAAAAAAAATTTCAACAACATTCTCCTTTCCTGGCTTATCAATAATAGTTAAATCAAACTGTTGCAATAAAAGTAACCATCTAATAATCTGGGCACTTACATTAGTTTTATTCATCAAGTATTTAATTGTAGCATGGTCAATATGCACAAATGTTTTGTAACTAGTAATGTAATGCCTAAGTTTATTCAATGAATGAACAACAGTGAGGAGCTCTTTTTTAGCCGCTTTGTACTTTGGCTCAACTTTTGACAGATTCTTACTGATGAAGTATATGGCATAAGGTAACTTGTCATCTATCTGGCCTAGAGCTGCTCCTATGGCTTTGTGAGAGGCATCAACATGTATATGGAAATGAAGATCCCAATTTCGGCCTCATGGAATAGGTGTAGTAGTCAACTTGTCCTTTAGGGTGTCCAAGGCGTCTTAACAACTTTCTGACCTTAAAAATTTGGAGCCTTTAGCCAATAGCCCAAATAAAGGAGAAACTAACTTGATGAAATCTTTTATAAATCTCCTATAGTATTCGGATAAACCTAAAAATATTTTGACATCCCTCTATTTTTGCGGAATCGAGACCCTTTTGATGATGGTTATATTATTTGGGTCTACCTGCAATCCTTCCTGGGATATTGAGTGACCTAGAACAATCCTTGCAGTCATCAAGAACTCACATTTTTTAGGACTAAGGGATAAGTTCATTTCAATGCATTTGTTCAGTACCTCACCCAAGTTAGAGAGAGCCTCCTGGAAATCACACCCATAGGGTGTAAAGTCATCCATATAAATTTCTAGTGCATCATGGACTAGCTTTACAAAGATACTCAGGACTGCTCTCTGGAAACTGGAAGGGGCATTCCATAGACCAAAAGGAAGGACACTATAAGTGAAAGTACTCCAAGGACAGGTGAAGGTGGTTTTATCCTGGTCCTTTGGGTTAATCTGGATTTGATTGTATGCGTTGAACCAATCTAAGAAAGAGAAAATTTTTTTCCCTTCCAGGCCATCTAACACTTTGTCAAAGAAAGGTAGAGGGAAATAGTCCTTCTTTGTTGCTTTGTTTAACTCTCTGTAATCAACACAAATCCTCCACTTTCCATTTTTCTTCGAAACCAGTAGCAAAGGAGATACCCACTCACGGTTCGAGATAGGGTAAATGAATCATGCATCCAACAACTTTTGCAGTTCTTCTTTGACTATATCCTTGAGAGATGGATTCATTCTCCTTTGGGGTTGTCGGACTGGTTTGCAGCCTTCTTTGATGTAAATGTGGTGAGTACACACCGAGGGGTTCACTCTCTTCATCTCCTTGTAATTCCAAGCAAAGGCATCCAAATGCTTCCTTTGCATGTTACATAACTCTTCTTCTTGGTGTACAGAAAGAGAGGGGTTGATTTTCAGAGTTCTTTCGAGGTTGAATTCTATTGTCTTGACATGAGTATGGTTTGAATCAACTAAGCATAAATCAATCCGATGGTTTCTCTTGGTTTCCTTCACTACTTCCTTTAGAGGAAAGGTGTTGGGAGTTGGATTTTGGAGGATGTGTTCAATCAAATCATCTTCATCAGGTTGTCCTCCTCCCATGGCAGTTTCTAGGGTATAGAGTTGGGCAGATTAGACTTCATCTTCTTCCTCCTCTTCTAGCCATAAAGGTAGATCATGTTCTAAAGATGGCTGAGCAGAAGGGTACAAGACCAACTGCTAGGATAGATGCCCATTTTTGATAGTCATGTTTCTAGCCCTGAAGCTGATGTAGGCATCGGAAGTGGCTAACCAAGGCCTCCCAAGTATGAGAGGATAACCTTTAAACTTGGTCTTAATCTAGAGAACTAGGAAGTGTGCAGGGTACTCCTAGGATTCAATGGAGACCATCACATCCTCAACAATCCCCTCAGGGGCTACTGTGGATCAGTCTACAAACTGCAAGATTGTTGTGGTCTTTCTTAAAAAACCCCGGAGATTCAGTTTGAGCATTGTGTCCTTAGTCATTACATTAATGGCAGCCCCAAGATCAATTAAGGTACTGTTGATGCCTCGAAAATCGCTGCAACAACATTGGGGGATAACCACCCGGTCCAGACCTTAATACAGCTCCTTTTCCGTTTGGGATGGTGGCTCCGACTGGATATAATGGGACCAATTTCCCAATAATGAATAAAAAGGGGTGGATGAGTGATGGGTTGTCTGTTCTAGTGATAGGCGAATAACTTAATCTATCAACAAAATAAGAGAACCAATACTAATCCCAGGAACAATTATTCTTTGGAAATGCAACGTTTGATGATCTTTGTCTATTGACAAGCATGTAGATGAATTTGTAAAATAAACATAGATATTCATTCATTCAAAGATTACTTCATCTAAATAGTTAAAAAAAGTGATTAACACAAGATTATTGCACTTATCATTTATATCATCGATACATACATGATTGGAAGAAAAGCATACTATAAACAGCCAATAGTGGAATGCATAAAGGATGTTGTTAAAACACATATATATATATGCGATAATAGAAAGAGCAATCAAATGACAATTCATATAACAAGAATGAGTCTAGACATAGATAATAGTACCATATGAGCTGCTAATCAATCTCAATATCAATCGCTATTTGAAATTCTTCCTTCAACGCAGAAATGCTTTCAAACAAAGACAGTAGTGCACATTTGTATAAAAGCTTCCTTTAAAAATCAACAAATGATTTGTCCAGTTTCATAAAAAGAAATCCCTGAAGTACAAATGTGCAACTTCAGGGTTTAAGTCATATACAAAACTTTTCGACCCTTTCTAAATGCATGAAAGGGTCTATAAATACTACTAAACTAAAAATCTATGAAAACAAAATCCTACTTAATTGGTATCAATTAATAATAACTATCTTCTTGGCAGCGATCTGGTAGTCAGAGATGTGAATCATCACTCAGGCTGTTTGCCTTTAAACCTGAGCTGGCTTATCGCAAGCATTGGCTCCACTTCGGGTGGTCTGTTGAGGCGAGAACTGAGTTGGGAAGCAAAGGTGGCATCCTGAATATCGGGGATAATATACCTGATCGCATCTGTGAGGCATTTGGGGGCGGCTCTCCGGATATACTGCTTCACTAAAAAGAACCAATAGGCATCCCATGTCAAGCTGTTAATTCCCGCAATTAACCTTCCATTTTTCTCCAACTCTGGGTAACATGACTGCTCCAATACGTTCGTTGTTGTTAATTTGCCTGGAGTACATTGAGAAATCATGTTAGACAAGTAAAGAGTATTATTAACCAATTCAAACAAATTACTAGTGGTTGTCTTGCATCTTGAAATCGCTCTTTCTGCCTTCATTAACTGAGAATGTCATTCTGTAAATAATATTTCTTTGTGCGATTCTAGAATCCTTGGTAGGTTAGTTGCCTGTCCCTGATCGGTATCTTGCCATTCTAGAAAATTTGTCAATGTTTCTTCGGCTTGATCCAAATCTGTCCTTGCCTTTTCTATTTTTTCACTTATAGATGCTGCTAAATCGCATAACGGTTCCGCTAAGTCGCCTCTTGTGTATTGACCTCTTTTGAAGTCTCGTCATCTTTACAGCATTCCAGATTGCTGATAATCGAATTAAATTGCTGCCATTCCTGGAGCAATTTCGGATCAATCTGTGTATCTTCATTTATATTTAAACTTCTATGTTCTTGCTCTTTCGCCTGGGTCTCTTCTTGTCTTTGCTCATGCACTTCCTCCTGTTTCTTTGATGTAACATGAGGTTCTTTATCCAGTGGCTGCTCAGGCTCGCTTGATTCTGTTGTTGGAGTCGTCGCTAACAGATCTAGAGGCAGAGTTTGCAACCTCTGTTCTCTAAGTTTGTTGAATTCAACTAGTCCCTCATCATTATATTCAATTATAGCGAGCAATTTAACTTGATACATTGACTCGGCCGATGCGAACAAGTCCTCAAATCTGTCTTCTTTATGCTCAAACTTGGTCAATTTTTCCTGTTCGAGTGCATTATAGGCGACTTTGTTTGGATCAAATCGCCTGCTCGATAGAGTTGCCAGGGTTAATGAGTTTATTTTCTCAGCTTCTTTCTCTGCATGTTTGAAATCATGCAGAGTGTAGATACCAATTCTCAAAGGAAAAGAGGGCCAGACGTGCTTCTTAGCTTTCTTTAGAGTTTTTGTGACCCCGTCGGAGATGATCTGATAGGCTATTTCCCTGGCCAGTAGTTTATCAGGGATGTATAGAGGAAGAACGTGGGGTTTGGCTTGAATACCAAAAACTCTGATATAAGTGAACTTTTCCTCCCCGAACCAACTTCCTATGGATGTTAAATCAATCCCTGAGGAAATCTTAGGGGCAGGCTTATTGAAAATAGAATGATGAATGGGCAACATGAATCCGTTGCAGATTTGATACAAATGATGCTTGTAGTTGGTTTTCCAAAACTTTTGATGGTATATGTGAATGGGTGCGGGGTCTTGCGATGTCCACCTCCATTCGAGCACAGGAAATTCAGAATTAAAACACAGGACATCTAATATATAGGCACTATAGTAAAATGGGGGAATGAACCTTTCGGTGACGCGGGAGTTGAATCTAAAATCAAGAATTGTGGATGCTAACTTATCGGACAATATATTTTCCCAATCCATTATTTCACCATTACATGCCACCTCCATTAAGGGGACCATTTCTATGGTAAAATTGGCGGAATCATGTAATCCCCACAACCTGCACATCATTATCCCAGCATAGCAGTAAGGAGAGCATAGAGAATCGACCAAGTACTTACCCGAAGATTCGTGCTTATGCTTTGCTGGATTTTGTCTCCAACCCCGAATAGGTTCGGATTCAGTCTCATTCTCAGCTCGGAATTTCTCGAGAAATGCCGTGTTATATTTCTTCTCTGCCACCGGTAAATGATACATTTACCTTAAATCCTCGTCTTGAAAGGAACCGAAAATTCTCCCATCTATGGTGCTGAAAGTTCTGTTGGTAATTGGGATTTCCTGAATTGCCCATCTAACCACATCTGTATATGAGAGGATTTGCTCCCAAGCCGCTAGTCGATGAAGAAAAGAGTTGGCTAAATCGCTTAGATTAGCCTCGGATTTGCTAGTGCTGTCAGTTGAGACTTGTATTGCTGTCACCCTTGGCTCTTCGGCTTCGATCAAATTATAGGTGCCTTGCCAAGTAGTTATGACAAGTCCTAGGAATGTAGTGTCCGATATTAGCCCTTTTTTGTTAGTACTTGGATCAACGACAGGTTGCCTTGTGGCTGGTGAAGCGGAAGCCATTGTAGTTTTCTTGGTTTTCTTCCCCATTCTGCTTGAATATGTTACTTTAGAAGAATTCTGCACAGAGATGATAATGGACGTAATACAGAAAATGATAGCGCAAATCGAATATGACTGAGATATATATCGATGAATGCATGGCGAATGATTAAATTAAGGTGGCCTCGGATACAATCTGTAAAAAGATCTCAGGCTTACTGTTTCATTAAATGGCCGTTAAGACCTGTCAATCCTATCAATGCCCGTCAATTCGATTAATGGCCGAATGATTTATTTGAAGCGTGCCTTGGGTGTTTTGGCGGTTGAGTGCGGATGAATGGCTCTTCAGAAGATAAGGCTTTAAATACGAATAAATCGTAATAAACCCGCTTTAGGATTTTCTTTGAAATCTCCGCTTTTGGCTTTATCGCAATCGGGCATCGGGGAAAATCATAAATCATTATACTGGTTCTGTTTGGGATTCCCGATCGCCGATAGCGATATCGCATCGCGTCGGGTGTATCGAGTGGGACACTTTAAAATCATGCATAGTATGATCGCTGATTGCCGATAGCGATATCGCATTCGCATCGGAGCAAAACGGAGTTTTATTGCGCCAGTTTATTATCGCCGATATCCAATAGCGATATCGCATCGCATCGGAACAAAAAGGAGTTTTATCGTGCTAGTTCATTATCGCCGATATCTGATTGCGATTTCGCATCGGAGAAAACCAATGGGTCCTTAAGTTGTGTTTCCTTTGTCATTGCGATATGCGATCTTGCGATCGCTTTAGCGCAATGATAAAAGATTAATTATTTATGTGTAAGGCTTTTGATTGGTTCATTTAAAAAGGTTTGATAATGTTTTATTTTATTTTTTCAGACCTTTTTGAATAAAACTATGTTGATACCAATTAAAATTAAAATTAAAAAGGGACCCATTTCATATTATAGTTTTGGGATAATAATGATATGAAATGGGGGGTTGTTGTAGGGTACAACAATTGGCGATTCGCTAGAAGAAACAATTATCTCTGAAAAGTATGGAAATACTTAAACTTTTTCAAAATAGAAATTTTATCAAAGGGGAAAATTCTAATATAACTAGGTATAGTTGCTTTCCAAAAAAAAATAAAACTTTCTTTGCTAATTCCCTCTCTTGTTTAAAATTAGATACATTCTAAATTTTAAATTGGCCTCTATTGGTTGATAATGATAAAACAGAAAACCTTTCCAAATCAGCTTTTAAAATTAACTCCCTTGTCATAGATAGAGCCTCTGTTGCCAGCAAACGTTCATAGTTTCGACAGGGATACCTTTTAACCATGTCATTGTCTATTGTCCCATTCACCTTAGAGCATGATTAACAGAATGAATTCAAAACATGTTTTTCACATTTTGTATTTCTTTTCTATTTTCTGTTATTTTGTAAGATAAAAAGCCATTGCCCTGGTTTGGTGGCCAGCTGAGTGACAATGCCATTCACTGGTAGTAATATAATCGAACAAGCTAGCTCGTGATGAGACCCCTTGTCTTACAATTGAAGCCATTACCTTGTTTTGGTATGCAGTATTGGTAATGTCGGCTAAACTATTTCCCTATGAACATGGTAAGCGGGCTTGTAATAAGACCTCTTATCTCTTATATCCAGTATTCTTGGAATTACATTCTGAGTAATCACAAGCTTTGGTGAGTGGGATAGACAATTTCCTCCTTAAGAGTAAATGGATGACAAGGTAGGAGTTGGAGATGCTGAAATTGGATTAGTTTCTATTTTGATATTGATAACGTTTCTGTGACCAATTTGAAAACCTAAAAAGATTTACAATATTTATAAACTTTGAGAGAGGTTCACTAAGATTGTAATGTAGTTTCAGAATGCAATTATATCTAATTTCCTAGAAATCATCCCTTTTGTTTAAGACTTCTATTATTTTAAAAGTAAATATCACACTACTTGTTTTAAACAACTCTTTAAGTACAACAAAGGTCAATGGAAGATACCTCACAACTTTATTTTCTAATGCTCCTACAAACTATAAAAATGCTATTTAAAATGAGAAGGGGTTACCTCCTCAATTGAAGAATTTCTTTAAGATAAGGCCATTAACAGGGAGAGAATCTCTCAACCCTGATAAATCTTGTAATATGAAGGTTGAATGGCTTATCTTTTCACAGATCTGAAATGGTCCAAGCCACATCTTCTGAAACTTGGTGTGTTTTCCCTTATCTTCATGGGCTTTGTCCCATTCCAGAACTAAATCACCGACTTGAAATTGCTTGGAACCAGATGAAAGTGAATCAAATGATGACTTGATGATTTGTTGATGTTTCACATGAATGACTTTGGATTTTTCTCTTTCTTCTTCTAATTTTAGAATTTGGTCATGTCTAAGTTGTAAAGAAGAAGAAGGACTTTCTTCAATAAATTGAACTAGGGATAGAGAAGGGAGGACAAGATTTGTTGGTAGAACTGCTTCTTTTCCATACACAAGTTTAAACGGAGAAGAACCTATAGAAGCTTTTTGCATTATCCTATTAGCCCATAATGCAAATATTAAAGATTTGTGCCAGTTCTTATGATTTTGTTCGATAGTTCGCTTAATAATTTTAATCAAATTTTTGTTTGTAGATTCTGCTAAACCATTGCCCTGGGGATAATAATTAGCAGAGTATTTGAGTTTAAATCCTCTTTTAATTGCGAAATCAAACATAGCATTGCTTGAAAAGTAAGATGCATTATAAAAAATAAGAGCATTCAGGACACCAAACCTGGTAACGATGAATTGGTCTATGAATTCAATAATAGCTTCAGAATTTGTTGTCTTTAAAGGAATCTCTTCAACCCACTTGGTAAAGTAACCAGTAGCGGTAAGGATATACTTATGTTGTTTGGAAGAATGTGGGGTAATTTCTCCAATGATGTCCAATCCCCATTGCTCAAATGGTTGTTCAATGTTGACTGGTTGCAAAGGGAAGGCTGATTTCCTTTGTCTTCCACTAGAAGTCTGGCAATTTCGACATTTCCTTACATATTCATGAGCGTCTCTAAACAGAGTGGGCCAATAATATCCAGCATGGATGACTTTGTGAGCTGTTGTATCAGCTCCAAAGTGGCCTCCTGCCGGTCCATCATGTAATTCCTGCAAAACCTTTTTTGCTTCAGGTTTTTTAAGGCATCTCAATAAAATTGAATCATAATTTTGCCTAAAAAGCACATCATCAATAATGGTAAAATTTTTTGCTTTCAATCTTATGACCCTTTTGCTTTTGTAAGATAGGATGGGAGGTGCATATCCATTTTTCAAATAAAATATTAAATCATCATATTGCGATTCAGAGTTAGCGATACTTATCTGGTTGATCTCTTCAAATTGATTTGTATCACCTGATTTTGGAATGTTAGACGTTCCTGCCAACAACCTGCAAAAACCTTGGCCTCTAACAATCTTTACTGGCTTGATTTCTAGGTCGTATTCTTGAAGTGTTGTTACCTAGTTTGCCCCATTTTCTCCCAATTCTCTTTGGATTAATAGTTGCCTTACTGAAGGGAAAGGAACTATAACTTTTGTATGAGCTTTTAAAAGGAAGGTTCTGTAATGTTTAACAACTTTATATATAGCAAAGCCTTGTTTTTCTACTTCTGAGTAATTTAGTTCAGCGCCCTGAAGATTTGAACTATAGAATGAAATGGGTGCTTCCAAATTGTGATTGTTAATCTGTGTGAGTGCTGCAGCATAAAAGAAATCAGATGCGATAGTATACGATGTAAAATGATTAGAAAAATTAGGGGTATTTAAAGCGGGGGCGTTGATTATTGATTGTTTCATTAATTCAAATGCTTCCTTTTCTGTCGATCCCCATTTAAAGACTGAATTTTTCTTAATCATAGTTTGAAGTGGCAAAACGATTTGAGAAAAGTCTGGAACGAATCTCTTAACAAAATTGATTTGGCCTAAAAATGACTGCATGGATTTCTTATTGTGAGGAAAAGGGATTTCAAAGATTTCTTTAATCCTGTCTGGATCACTATAAATGCCATCTTTAGAAACAATAAAGCCTAGGAGCTTGCCTTGATCAAGAGCGAAAAAGGATTTTTTAGGGTTAAGGGAAATACCATAATTCTTACAATGTTGAAAAATTTGATTTAAATCATGCAAGTGATTGGATCTCTCTTTAGAAAATACAGTAATATCATCTAAGTAGACGACTACCGTTCTGTTAATTAACCCTTTAAAAGCGATATCCATTGCTCTTTGAAATGTGGCTCCTGCTTTAATAAGCCCGAAAGGCATTTTTTGATACACATACGTTCCCCATTTTGTTCTGAATGTGGTTTTGAGTCGGTCATCAGGATGGACCAAAGTTTGATTATATCCTGAAAAACCGTCCAAAAAGGACATTAACTTTGAGCCTGCCACTGATTGGAGTATCTGCTCCATAGTGGGTAATGGGAAGTTATCTTTTAAACTTTCCTTATTTAAATTTCTGAAATCAATACAAATCCTTATGTCGCCATTTTTCTTTCTAACTGGTACCATATTGGAGACCCAGTTTGAGTGCCGAACAGGAAAAATAATCTTAGCTTTCAAGAGTTTATTGAGTTCCGATTTTATTTGACTCTCTAAGTTTGGATGTATTTTTCTCAACTTTTGTTGAACTGGTTTCTGTTCGGGAAGCATCGGAATAATATGCTGGATAATGGATGTATCATACGTTTTTAGATCGTCATATTTCCAAGCAAAAACATGTTTATTCTTGCGTAACAGTGTAATGAATGCTTCCTTTTCCTCCATGGAAAGTCCTAATCCTAAATTAATATTTTGAGGAGTTTTTTCAGTGCCAAGGTTTATCAATTCAAACCTTAAGGTAGAGCTCTGGAGCTTCGTATTGGACACAGGTTTAAACCTGTCTTTAATATCGTAAAGATCCTCAAGCTTCACCACAGGCTTTGGGATTGAGTTTTCTTCATGTTCACCTCGCATTTGAATATCATGTTCGTCTTCCTCAATGATTTGATTATCATAGGATTTTTCGGAGGTTAAAAACTATAAAATGTCTTCATCGTGGTTGAATACTCTCCAATTAGTTACATTGTCAGGAATTGATGGCCTAAAAAGAAATTCTACTGAAAATCTATCTGGGCTATAGTCTTTGGAAGGGAGGAGATTGGAAGCGACATTGGCTAGCAGGTCAGCTACTGAATTTTGAGACCTGGGAATGGAAGAAATATTGAATGCTAAAAAGTGGGAGGTGAGTTCTTGTACTAACGATTGATAATGTTTGAGATGGTTCGAAAGGCAATGAATTGTATTCCTTACCTGTTTAACAATGATCTCAGAATCTCCAAATAATTTCAAGTATTGGACTTTGAGGCCAATCGCTTTATATAATCCTTGGACTAATGCTTCGTACTCAGCTGTATTATTGGTGCATTCAAATTCTAGCCTGCAGGACAACATTGTTTTTTCTCCTTGTGGGCTAACCAAAATACATCCTGCTCCTGATCCTTCACTAGACTTGGACCCATCAAATATAAAGACCAAAATAAAGAATTATCTACAATCTTACTTACAAAATTCTCAGTAACATTAACACATTTAGACCTGTCAGTCTACGAAAAGTTTTCAATTTGTGATGCGAAATTGTTTACCGAGAAAGGAGATGGCTGGGCAATATAATTACTGAAAAATGATTCAAAAGAATAATTTCCTAAGATATTGTTGTTGAACACAATTGGTTGATTTTCTTGTTCGAATTCTGTAATAGTGTGGGTCATATGTTTCTCCTGATCGATCTTTATTTGATTTAGCTTGCCCTTATAGGGGAACCACATTTGGGACCAATCAATGGAAATATACCCATGGAGCTTTTCTGACCAATCCCTGCTTAAAATTAAACCATAAAACTCAGGTATATCGGCGATTAGGATATCAATCCTTTGGACTACTCGTGGATCCGCCGATAACCTAATTGTAACATAATTTATTTCCCCTAAAACTTGAACTTTAGTTCTATCTAACTGCACAATTTGAATTGAAGATTTATGGGGTTCTATGTTCAGTTTAGAACAAATTGAAGTAGGCATTATATTAGATGATGCCCCAGAGTCAATTAAGCAGTTATGTAGATTTCGATTGTAAATTTCATATGTTAAGAGGAAAGGAGGAGTATGGGAATTTGATCTATCTCCAATTAGAATTGTATCAGTTGCCTCAACTCTACCAGAAGGTGGTTGTCCTGAATCACTTGCAGCTTTAGTAGTGGGAAGAGGTGAAGAAGGAACTGCATTAAGTTCTTTGAGAAGTAATTTTTGTTGATGCTTTAATTTACTAAGTTCAAACATGGTGATGTTTGCCTTAGTTTTCTTCATGCCATCAACAATATTATAGTCCATTGAATCAGATACTACCAATGTCTTAGATGACGAAGGTATATTGGAGGATGACGGCTGATTTTGAGATACTGTTGCGGCTGGCTTCCTTGTGGGTACCTTTTCCTTTGTAGTATTGGTACCAGCACTCCTTTTCTTTGGATTGGCTTGAACAGGTTCAGGAGTAGCTTTACTCCTTGTAGTCACGGGAAAGGCTTCTTGCTCAGCATCAATATTGGAATTAGGGAGTATAAAGTCCCACATTCCATGGCATTCAACGACTTCCTCTTCTTCTAATTCATCGGAGGGTGTAATTGTTTCTTCTTCTTCTTCTTCCTCAGGATCCGAATCTGCATAGGAAATGACATTTGGAGGCTTGGACTCAGGTTTTTTGAAATTCCTATAAGGTTTCTTTGTTGAGGACTCTGCTACTTGTTTCTTAATCTCAACCATTTCATTTGACATGGTTTTAAGGACTTTTTGAAGGCACTCCATGTCGTATGGATCCTTAGTGATCTTTTTCTTTGAATCATCCTTAAAAGACACTTTTTTGGATTTTCGTTCCTCTAGAGAAGTTTTCTTTTCCAAAGCGATTACACTTTTTTCGACAGTGAGGGCTTCTTTCATGTTTTCGGCTAATGTAGGTTGTTTAGCCTTATCTACAAAAATGGCTATGTTTGAGGGTAAGGCTGTAATATACCATTCACTTCTAACTTGTTCGCTTGGCTTCTCATCGGTAGGGATTTTGTTCAAGAGTTTGTTAAATCGGGAGTTAAACTCCTTAATGGGTTCTCTTGACTGGATCCTTAGATTGGAAAGGTCATGGACGAGTGTAACCAAGGATCTATAATCGCCGTATTTGGTAAGAAACTGTTCCTGAAAGATATTCCAACTGGTGATGGATCCAGCAGGTAAGGAAAAATACCAAGGTCCTGCTGATCCTTGTAATGTATAAGGGAACAATCTAACTACAACATCTTCTTCTGTTACTCCCTTCAAATTGATTGACAACATAAAATTATTTGTGTTCCTCTGCTGACGTTCCGGCATCTGGATTGAACTTTGGTAACCATTTCTCAGGATAATCAGGTAATGGATGTAGAGGCGCAGGCATGGTGACTGCACCAGGACTTCTCCATGGTCTTTGAGCCATTTTGGGAGTACCAGCGATTGCTTGCGGTGTTCCAGGTGCTTGAGGGGGAGGTGGAAATGAAGACTGAAAAGATTGTGATGTTGGAGGTGAAGTCCCTTGGTGAACAACAATATGTAATGGTGAAGTGGGTGTTTGACTTCGCACAGGTGATGATGAAATGGAAGATGATGGAGAAATGGTTTCACTGCCAGAACCTTCAACGCTCTTTTTAATCCTTTTCCTTTCGGGCAAAGGAAACTCAGGTGGTTCAATACCTAGTTTTTCGCTTTAAAGTCTGGTAAGGTGAGGAGGTAAGTGGAATTGCGAAGTCTGACTGCCTTGTGATACTTCAGATCTAGGAGGTGAAATTGAGAAGCCTTGAAGTTTCTGGATGATAGTTTGAACTTCAGGGGACTCCAGACTTAAATGTTCTGAAGTATGATGAGGTTGAGCAGTAGTAGTTGATTCTTCCTCGTCTCGTCTGGATACTGAGGATTCATAGTGCAAACGAGAGGTCCAAGGAGAGGTGGAGGGTGATTTACTCTTTGAATGGTCTGTAGGTTTTGGCTTACTCGCCATTCATAGCGGATGCCCTCCTTCTAGTGCCAGAAATTTTGATGCCTCGAAAATCGCTGAAACAACATTGGGGGATAACCACCTGGTCCGGACCTTAATACAACTCCTTTTTCGTTTGGGATGGTGGCTCCGACTGGATATAATGGGACTAGTTTCCCAATAATGAATAAAAAGGGGTGGATGAGTGATGGGTTTTCTGTTCTAATGATAGGCAAATAACTTAATCTATCAACAAAATAAGAGAACTAATACTAATCCCAGGAACAATTATTCTTTGGAAATGCAGCGTTTGATGATCTTTGTCTATTGACAAGCATGTAGATGACTCTGTAAAATAAACATAGATATTCATTCATTCAAAGATTACTTCATCTAAATAGTTAAACAAAGTGATTAACACAAGATTATTGCACTTATCATTTTTATCATCGATACATACATGGTTGGAAGAAAAGCATACTATAAACAGCCAATAGTGGAATGCATAAAGGATGCTGTTAAAACACATATATATATGCGATAATAGCAAGAGCGATCAAATGACAATTCATATAACAAGAATGAGTCCAGACATAGATAATAGTACCATATGAGCTACTAATCAATCTCAATATCAATCGCTATTTGAAATTCTTCCTTCAATGCAGAAATGCTTTCAAACAAAGACAGTAGTGCACATTTGTATAAAAGCTTCCTTATCAAAATCAGAAAGATTGGTCCAGTTTCATAAAAGAATATCCCTGAAGTACAATAGTGCAACTTCAGGTTTTAAGTCATATACAAAACTTTTCGACCCTTTCTAAATGCATGAAAGGGTCTATAAATACTACTAAACTAAAAATCTATGAAAACAAAATCCTACTTAATTGGTATCAATTAATAATAACTATCTTCTTGGCAGCGATCTGGCAGTCGACGATGTGAATCATCACTCAGGCTGTTTGCCTTTAAATCTGAGCTGGCTTATCACAAGCATTGGCTCCACTTCGGGTGGTCTGTTGAGGCGAGAACTGAGTTGGGCAGCAAAGGTGGCATCCTGAATATCGGGGATAATATACCCGATCGCATCTGTGAGGCATTTGAGGGAGGCTCTCTGGCTGTGCGGCTTCACTAAAAAGAACCAATAGGCATCCCATGTCAAGCTGTTAATTCCCGCAATTAACCTTCCATTTTTCTCCAGCTCTGAGTAACATGACTGCTCCAATACCTTCGTTGCTGTTAATTTGCCTGGAGTACATTGAGAAATCATGTTAGACAAGTAAAGAGTATTATTAACCAATTCAACCAAATTACTAGTGGTTGTCTTGCATCTTGAAATCGCTTCTTTCTGCCTTCATTAACTGAGATTTTCCATTCTGTAAATAATATTTCTTTGTGCGATTCTAGAATCCTTGGTAGGTTAGCTGCCTGTCCCTGATCGGTATCTTGCCATTCTAGAAAATTTGTCAATGTTTCTTCGGCTTGATCCAAATCTGTCCTTGCCTTTTCTACTTTTTCACTTATGGATGCCACTAAATCGCATAATGGTTCTACCTGGGTGATTTGATGACACAAAAGCTTCATCTGATTTATCAATCTCTTGTTTAATTGAAATGCCTCTGCTTTGAACTCATCTATCTGTGGGAGCTTCTTTGTTTGCTCAAGTTGAGCTGATAATTGAGCAATCTGCTCATCTTTGGATTTCAACATTTTCTCATTTGATGCTTTTAGTTGTGCCAATGCCTCCGATAGCTCCTTTTGCTTTTGGACTGCACTGTCGTCAATCCTCTGTTTTTCTTCCTGCAATTGTTCAGTCAACTGATTGTTTATTTGTTGTTGTACTAGCAATTGCTGTTATGCCTGCTCTGCCTTTTGCTGCGCTTCCGATAATTGTGCTTGTAGAGAAAAGATATCCTGGTCTTTTGTCTTTAATAAACTGCTCACCTCTGATGCTTTGTCTATTGTCGCCGCCGAATAGGCTCCAGCATATTGCGATAGTTTTGTCAAATCATCAGAGGGGTCAAATTCCTCTTTCCATAGGACATTGCCCGTTACTGTTTGTTCAGGGAATAAAGAAGGTTGATCAGTCCTTCTCCTCTTCCTTTGTCGTTTCACTACAACTTTATGCCTTGGGCTATAGAAGACATCCAAGGGAGGAATCTCTTCAATCTGCAAAATCACTTCGCCGGAAGGATCCTTTGGGATTATTTCCACTTCTTTTGATTTGGGTGGGTCGTTGGTTTCACCTGAAACTTGCTTTGAAGTCGCCTCTTGTGTATTGACCTCTTTTGAAGTCTCGTCATCTTTAGAACATTCCAGATTGCCGATAATTGAATTAAATTGCTGCCATTCCTGGAGCAATTTCGGATCAATCTGTGTATCTTCATTTATATTTAAACTGCTATGTTCTTGCTCTTTCGCCTGGGTCTCTTCTTGTCTTTGCTCATGCACTTCCTCCTGTTGCTTTGATGTAACAAGAGGTTCTTTATCCAGTCGCTGCTCAGGCTCGCTTGATTCTGTTGTTGGAGTCGTCGCTAACAGATCTAGAGGCAGAGTTTGCAACCTCTGTTCTCTAAGTCTGTTGAATTCAACTAGTCCCTCATCATTATATTCAATTATAGCGAGCGATTTAACTTGATACATTGACTCGACCGATGCGAACAAGTCCTCAAATCTGTCTTCTTTATGCTCGAACTTGGTCAATTTGGCCTGTTCGAGTGCATTATAGGCGACTTTGTTTGGATCAAATCGCCTGCTCGGTAGAGTTGCCAGGGTTAATGAGTTTATTTTCTCAGCTTCTTTCTCTGCATGTTTAAAATCATGCAGAGTGTAGATACCAATTCTGAAAGGAAAAGAGGGCCAGATGTGCTTCTTAGCTTTCTTTAGAGTTTGTGTGACCCCGTCGGTGATGATCTGATAGGCTATTTCCCTGGCCAGTAGTTTATCAGGGATGTATAGAGGAAGAACGTGGGGTTTGGCTTGACTACCAAAAACTCTGATATAAGTGAACTTTTCCTCCCTGAACCAACTTCCTATGGATGCTAAATCAATCCCTGATTGGTAGGAAATCTTAGGGGCAGGCTTATTGAAAATAGAATGATGAATGGGCAACATGAAGCCGTTGTAGATTTGATACAAATGATGCTTGTAGTTGGTTTTCCACAACTTTTGATGGTATATGTGAATGGGTGTGGGGTCTTGCGACGTCCACCTCCATCTGAGCACAGGAAATTTAGAATTAAAACACAAGACATCTAATATATAGGCACTGTAGTAAAATGGGGGAATGAACCTTTCGGTGACGCGGGAGTTGAATCTAAAATCAAGAATTGTAGATGCTAACTTATCGGACAGTATATTTTCCCAATCCATTATTTCACCACTACATGCAACCTCCATTAAGGGGACCATTTCTATGGTAAAATTGGCGGAATCATGTAATCCCCACAACCTGCACATCATTATCCTAGCAGAGCAGTAAGGAGAGCATAGAGAATCGACCGAGTACTTACCCGAAGATTCATGCTTATGCTTTGCTGGATTTTGTCTCCAACCCCGAATGGGTTCGGATTCAGTCTCATTCTCAGCTTGGAATTTCTCCAGAAATGCCGTGTTATATTTCTTCTCTGCCACCGGTAAATGATACATTTGCCTTAAATCCTCGGCTTGAAAGGAACCGAAAATTCTCCCATCTCTGGTGCTGAAAGTTCTGTCAGTAATTGGGATTTCCTAAATCGCCCATCTAACCACATCTGTATATGGTAGGATTTGCTCCCGAGTCGCTATTCGATGAAGAAAAGAGTTGGCTAAATTGCTTAGATTAGCCTCGGATTTGCTAGTGCTGTTAGCTGAGACTTGTATTGCTGTCACCCTTGGCTCTTCGGCTTCGATCAAATTATAGGTGCCTTGCCAAGTAGTTCTGACAAGTCCTAAGCATGTAGTGTCCGATATTAGCCCTTTCTTTTTAGTACTTGGATCAACGACAGGTTGCCCTGTGGCTGGTGAAGCGGAAGCCATTGTAGTTTTCTTGGACTTCTTCCCCATTCTGCTTGAATATGTTACTTCAGAAGAATTCTGCACAGAGATGATAACGGATGTAATACAGAAAATGATAGCGCAAATCGAATATGACTGAGATATATATCGATGAATGCATGGCGAACGATTAACTTAAGGTGGCCTCGGATACAATCTGTAAAAAGATCTCAGGCTTACTGTTTCATTAAATGGCCGAATGATTTATTTGAAGTGTGCCTTGGGTGTTTTGGCGGTTGAGCGTGGATGAATGGCTCTTCAGAAGATAAGGCTTTAAATACGAATAAATTGTAATAAACCCGCTTTAGGATTTTCTTTGAAATCTGCGCTTTTGGCTTTGTCGCAATCGGGCATCGGGGGAAATCATAAATCATTATACTGGTTCTGTTTGGGATTCCCGATCGCCGATAGTGTTATTGCATCGCGTCGGGAGTACCGAGTGGGACACTTTAAAAGCATGCATAGTATGATCACCGATTGCTGATAGCGATATCGCATTCGCATCGGAGCAAAAGGGAGCTTTATTGCGCCAGTTTATTATCACCGATATCCAATAGCGATATCGCATCGGAACAAAAAGGAGTTTTATCGCGCTAGTTCATTATCGCCGGTATCTGATTGCGATTTCGCATCGGAGAAAACCAATGGGTCCTTAAGTTGTGTTTCCTTTGTCATTGCGATATGCGATCTTGCGATCACTTTATCGCAATGATAAAAGATTAATTATTTATGTGTAAGGCTTTTGATTGGTTCATTTAAAAAGGTTTGGTAATGTTTTATTTTATTTTTTCGGACCTTTTTGAATAAAACTATGTTGATACCAATTAAAATTAAAATTAAAAAGGGACCCATTTCATATTATAGTTTTGGGATAATAATGATATGAAATGGGGGGTTGTTGTAGGGTACAACAGGTACGTGGGACAATGGTGCCATTGATGTGCACATTTACTACAGGACTTCCAGGGTCTAAATACTTTGGGAAAATTACCTGCCATAGCATTAATTTGGACAGCTGTCCAATAACATTAATGGTAGGGGTGCCTCTTTTCCGCCTCCTTGGATGTTTGAAACACTTCTCTTTAATCAATTTGTTGTAAATAGGTACATCCTTAATGGCTTGGAGAAGTGGAATTTTGACACAAAGATTTTTCAATTCACCCAGAAGTTCATTTACTTTTGGGGTAGGCTGGACTAGATGAGTTAGTCTTTTAGGAAAGGGTGGTGGATTCACTCTAGGCATACTTTGCTCTCTTTTATCCTCATTCTCCCTGGGTGGAGATGGAGGTTGGTTATCCGGGAGTACTCTCCCAGACCTCAAGTTGATTTCTTGAATTTCCATGGCATAAGCAGGGTAGGATGTCTCTCCACTGTAGACCTATTGTGCTTGTATGTTGCTCAGGTTCATATTTGGTTGGGTAGGCATCTAAGGTTGTTTAGGTGGAGCATGGTGTAAAATTTGTGGTTGAGTAGGAGGTGAAGGAAATAAAGCCGATGCATTGTTGTATGGGGGCCTCCACCCCTAGGGTAGTGCATTCCATTAAGGTTGTGGAGGAGTATATGGATGAAATGGCTGGTTGGTCGACTGGGTATGGTATTGAGGTGCAAAAGACAAGGGAGAAGGTGTAGACCAGGAGGGATGAGTAGGGGGGTTCAAGAGGGAATGGATGTGTTTTGGTTAGGGTTGTAATTTTCATATGATGACCCTTATATGCCCTGTTGGTATGGCCGAGGCCCATGAGGCCTCCTTTGAATTATGTAGCAGAGTTGTTTAGTCACCCCTTTAGTTCCCTGATACACAACTTTTAGTCTAGGTAGAGAAGGGAAGTAGTCTGTGGAGTGATTTTCTTCACAAACTAAGTAGATTTCTATAAGGTTTCATGGACATTCATTCCTAGAGTGCCTCCTTATGCATCTAGGGCAGAATATGGCCAATGCTCTCTTTGCTTCCTCTTGATTTTCATAGTGTCCATATGTAGGGCAAGGGTTTGCAGCATTTCACTCTTAAAATATTCCAACATGTTTCCAATTTCACCTTTTATAGATGTGTTGGAAGAGGATGAGTTGGCCACTGTTTGACTACCTCTACCCTTTTTCCTAGCTACCCTATAATGGTTCTTAAATATGGTCTTTATATCTTCATAGCGTAGTTGGTAGATGTCCCCTCCTGATAGCAGGTTTAGGGTGTCCAAAAGATCTTCCCTGACTCCCCTGAGAAGGATTAGCTTAAGTGACTCGGGATCAAGTGTGCACTTGGCCCTTTTGTAGCTAAGTTGGAATCTTTCCTCATAATCCTCTAAGGACTCATCATGTCCCAAGGTCATTCTAAAAATTTCATCTTTAGTGTCTTTGGACCTGCAGCAGTCCTTATAATTGTTTTTGAAAGCTTGCTGCATCTGAGCTCAGGTGGTGATAATATCCCCAGGTAGACCCATGAACTAGCACAGAGTTGCATCCTTGAGAGTGGATGGGAATAATTTCAACTTCTGATCATTAGTGGTGTAATCATAAGTTCTACATATGACAACGAATTCAAACAAGAAAGTATCTAGATCTCCTGAGGTTAGGCCATGGAAGTGAGGAAGAGTAGAGGGGCTTATTTTTTTCATCTTGGAATCCCCATTAGTTTTTCTAATGGGAAAAGCACCCCCAATTATTTCTCTATCTCCCCTTTCATTTCTATTTTCAGCCATTATGTTAGTTGGAATCGGTTCTTCTTCTCCTTCCCCTTTAGGCACTTCAAAAATCTCTAGTTTTTTGCCTAAGGGGTCCTCTAACTCACAACCACCGAAGAAGAGGGAAGGTTGGCTGTGTGAAGAGGTGGGGGTATTTGGTAGAAATTTTCCTAAGTTATCCATATTCCTATGAGGCATGAAAGAATTGCTTTTGTTCTATTTTGTTTTTCAATATTTAAGACTAATTGTAGAATTGAGAAGACAAACTGAATTGAAACTAATTGTTGAATGAAATTACTTGCAGAATGGAAAGGAAAGAAAACCAACTTACAACTACTTTTGTAAAAATGAAGCTAATAGTAGAATGAAAGAGATCAGAAATGGAATAAAGAAAGCAGAAATCACATCTACTCAGACACCTCCCCAGCAATGACACCAAGAAGTGATAAGCACTAGTATTGCAGCAAGAATGCTGCAACTCCTGGGGCTAACAACTTTACTTCATCAACCAGGGGTTTGTACAAATTTGGAGGTGACAGTGTTGTAAACACAAATAGATGCAATGAGTACACCCTTTTGTCACTGCTGAGTTGGGCCATAGAACACTAGGGTTTCTCAAACCATCCTTCTATTGATTTAGAAGAAGTTTGATTACAAATGGAAAAAGGGGAATTTTACCCTAATTGAGAGAATTGAAATATTATCTACTGCAGCAATGAAAGACTAAAATAAATGGTTAAAACACACCACTCATATATCTATTTGTTAAGAAATCTCGCTTCGAAATAATTCTAAGATAACACATGTGAGACCCTAACTAACCTAAGCAAGCAAACTGATCTAATCAAACACTTTACTGCTGTGCATATGAATGAACATAACAAATTTTTTCTTTTTGTCCTTTTTGTGAAAACGTAAATGCTAACTCTTCTTGATTGTATGGAAGGAGAGCTAGGTGTGGAGAGAGATGGTTGTGAAGGGTTAGATGACTTGAGAGACAATCAGGGGCCTTCTCCTATCTTTCATGACGCATTTCTCACATATCGGCGTAAAAAAGGGCCACTAAAGGTTGTCCTACAGGATGTCTATAGGATGTCCTAATTCACCTACAGGATCCCCTATATTCCTACATGAACAAATTGAAAGCATAAAGAGTGATTTGGACAATGGTATAGGGCTTAGGGAAGGCGAGTGATGGAAGTAATAAGGCAAGGAAGTGGCTAGGACTTCCTCAGAACTCAAACCCAAGTTTGTATGATGGTTGGATTTGCTCAACAAGCATGGCAAGTTGTTCTTATAAAATTGATAACTCGATTTATGGACTTAGTGGCTCTTGGCGATCATGGATGGGTGTGGTTAGGCTGGGGCTGTTGATATGAGGTCTTCCTGCACTATTGAAACTCCTACAATACACACATTATTGGCATTTACCCATAAATCATGTCAAAACAAGAAAGATTTCCAACAACATAAGGAAACATAATTTCATCATTCATTTGCCTAGCCCATGCATGGAAATTCTTGCCGCCTATTGTGAAACACCATGAATTCTAATACAAAACTAGAGATATCATAAATAACAACTGCAATCTATCCTTGAAAATTGAAATATGCTGGCCTAGTTAGCATAAAACCCTAAATTTCATAAGAAATCATAATTATGTCTTTTTGGGGCTGAATGGTAGGTTTTCCTACAACGATGGTCCCTGAAGGGAGGAGTAAGGCAAGATACACCTGTTATCATCCTTTTTGGTATTCCTTTATCTCTTTAAATCTACTGCTAAAGCTATGCACAAATGGAAGCAAACTAATCAAATTCACCAATACTTGCAATGAAACAATGCCAAAGTCAATTCAACAAGTAATCTATGAAATAACCTAAGAATATAAGTACAGTAAGAGGAACCTATGCTGCTAGGGTCAGGCCCTAACCCAAGAGCTTCAACCCTCTGAGTCAACTCAGTGTTGGATCTAGGAAATGCTCATTTTCATTAACATATCAAAAAATACATAACAGTGTTTTGCCACGATCCTTCAACTCGAAAGTGCTTAGTTATCTTGCATAAAAAATCTAAATCCTAATGAGACTCTAGGCCTCCTTATTTATACAATTGAATTTTCCAACAACTTCCTTAAATCTAGGGAGGCTTGGCTCCCAATCTTAAGATGAATTGGTTCTTAACTATCACTAGCTCAGTTTCCAATGATCTTCATGACTCGGCTGCGCGCAACTCCGAGCTAGTGTGATTTGATTGAGGGATATTTGAATGAGTGAGGATTTAATGAGGAAGATCCATCTCCTATAATCTCTCCTCCTTGGCTCATTCGAGTTCCTGCACTTTAATTAGCCATAATTGCCATAATTTGCTCCCAAAAACATGCAATCAATGTACATTAGACCACTATACATAACATCTTACTTTTACTCATCTCGTTGAGAAAAATATAATTAAAACATGTAAGGAATTATGAGAAGAGTTGAGTTTAGTAAGCTTGGAGGTGTATGAAGGTCCATATATTTACCTAATGATGAGCCTCATCATCACCCCCCTACTGAAAGTGTTTCTCATCCTCTAAGAAACTTAATCTATGTCCATGTCCTTCATTGCTCTAGTGGCTTCCCTGAAATCCCATGCTTTTGATATAGTCTCCTCTTCCTATGAATAAAATCCTTCCTTCCTCTCTGTTTCTTCCCGCTGCTTTCTTTATTCTTCTTCTTTCCTTCCTTCCAACATCCCTAAAAGCAATGGTGGATTGAGCCTCAAGCCAATCAAATTGACTTTGGGTCTTTGTAGAGCTTGTTTATACATGGGGGTTCTATTTAGTGCCTCTCTCATTCTGTCAGGAGAATGATATTCTTTGATTTTTAGGCTGTAAGGTAAGGTGTTCCATCTCCTTTGGTAAGCTTGCATGTTGTCATCTCCTAGAAATTTGAACATTCCTTGAAAGTGTATGATTGCTTGTTCTTGTGCAACAATGTACCTAGGTGCAAGCTTGGGATCATTTGCAATGAGGTTGTGGGTGTTGATGACAGCCATTGGGTTAGATAGTTTGGCTCTGACCATAAGGGGGTCTGTCTCTTCTTTTTCCATTACCTTTTTTATATTTGTAGCTCCTTCCTCCTCATGATTCATCCATGATACTAAAGCCATCAATTGAAAATCCCCTAGCTTGAGATTTGGGTCCCACACATTTAAATATGTCAAGGCCAAGTTGTGTAGGTAAAACTTAGATATTTTTGCTCTATCTTCCAAGGTGCTTTGATCACAGAGATCAATGAATTGTCTATAGTCTTGGAAGGGAATAGTTCCTCTTTGTGCTATTTTCTTTATTTGGAATTATATCCATTGTTCCTTGAGATACAAGGCATAAGACTTTGTTGGAATCTTGCATTGGATTGCCTCCAAGGATAAATTGTTTATAGTTTCCAACCGGATTTCCCTTTCTTGTAGTTGTCCCCTTAGCCATGTGTTTTCTACTTCTAACTAAGATTTCATCATTGCTTCTCTTTCCCTTAGGCTGCTCAGTTCTCTCCCCATCTCCTTCAATTTCTCGTCCTTGTGGCCTACATACTCCACCCCTTTTGATTTGGCAATTTGCATCCACCTGTGTGTCCTTGCCCTCTTTTTTTCAAGTTAAAAGAATAGGGGAATGGAAAACTTATGTGGGATTACCCTAACTCCTTCAATGAACCTATAGTAGGAGCCGAGGTTTGGTTGTGGACTAGGTTCTCTGAGTTATTGGTCTTCTTTCTTTGTTTCTTGTTGATTGATACCTTCTTCGTCCATTTTCTGTGTTTCCTGTAGGATGGCCTCTGCTTCCTGTAGGTTTGTCTCTGTCTCCTGTAGGAGACCTTTTCTCTTTGATGAGGCTGACCTTGTGACAAGCCTCCTAACATAAGGATTGGAGACTTGGGAGAGGCTTGTTTTGATGATCCTTCTCCTTGATTTTTCTCTAGAGGGGCTACCTTTTCCTTCTACTTTGGTGAATCCTTAATGACAATTGGAGTTTTGGTGGGGGTTTGAGGTCTCCCTTGTCTAATCCTAGTGCTCTTTCTTGTCCTGAAGTACAACGGGGTTTGTCTTTGCCTCTTGCCCTTTGATTTGATAGGTGTACTAAGGGCAGTAAGGGCAGTTGCTACCTCTTTCTCTGTGGGATCTGGAGATACCCTTGGTGATTCTTCTCCTTCTTTGCCTTGAGCTGTAGACCTATGTTCATCCTTCTATCTTGTTTCCTCTTTTACACTTTCTTTCTCATCCTCTTCCTTGTCCCCACCTTCCCCTTCTTCTTATTCCTCTATTTTTTCACTCTGCCCTTTTGTCTCTTCTTTTGTTTCTTCCTCTGTCTCTTCTTCATTTTCCTCCTCTATTTCTTCTTCATTCTCCTCTATTCCTTCTTCATTTTCCTCCTCTATTTCTTCTCCCTTATCACTAGCAGTGGGGCTTTTGTCATATTCAAGAGTTTGAATTACTCCTCCTGCCTACATGTCTCTGAAGGTTGTCCATGCAATATGAAATCTTAGGTTTTGTAGAGCATCTTCTAGGATGAGTTTGATCAACCCATGATGGGCTAGTTGTTTATGTTTTCCCTCCTACACTTTGATGCTCATGTCTATCATTGATTGTAGAAGGAAATAGGGTATACTCGATCTGTTTTGAGGAGGTATGTTCTCTCCAAATCTCAGTTCTTGGAGGATTCTGAAGTGGTATTCATAAACCACACTGTATCTCCCTTCACATGATATGTATTTAATGAGGTGGTAATTGACTTCATTCCAAGGGTATGGAATGCTTTCCCTTCTAACCCCATTCTTGTCCTCCATTGGCTCCTCTTCTTCCAAAAATAATCTTTTCTTTGCAAGGGTGTTGTTACCATTGTCTTCCTTCCTCCATGGTAACCCTAAAGGGAGTGTAGTGATTCTTCTTATAAGTTCAGGGGTAATTACTATTGTTAAGCCCCTCACTATAGTAGTGGTATTGGTCCTAGTGAGGGGTATGAGTGAGAGGGAAAATTCTCTAGCCACATCATCATCGTATCCTCTCATCCTCTCAAAGTCCCCCATCCATTGTTGCCTTGTGAGAATTTCCACTACAAAAGGATGCTAGAGGATCCTTACTATGTTTGTGGGTTCTCTCTTGTTGAAATCTCCTATCATCTTTCCCTGGTAATTTTGGAGGCTGGTGAGGATACAATTCAAGAATTCTGGTAGGTGATGGAGGTATGAATGTTAAGTTTTAGTGGCATGAAATACAATTCTCCTATACTGCAATTTTCTTAACCAAATTGAGGATTTTTTCTTCTTTCAAATGGGAAATATGGAAGGAATAACTTCTACATCACTTTGATACTTTCTGGTGAGGGTAACTCTTGATTTCACCTCCCTTAGTTCCCACTGACAGTCCTGTAGGTTGATTCCTCTCTATCCTGTAGGCTTCCTATAGGTTTTCGGTAGGTTTCCTGCACCGTAGATGCTAATTGTTTCTTGTAGGTGTTGCTTCATGAAGGCTGAGAGAAACTTCTTCATTCGATGAATCCTCGAAGTTTCTTATGCTCTCTTTGTATGAAAATTAGTGTTTTATTTCCATATATGGATGATCGTATGGGGTGGTGTGTTGGTTGTCTAAGTACGAGCACCTCCTTTTGGACTATCGGTCCCACTATCAGTCCATCCTTCCACCTTACCTATTTATCATCTCCCACTCCTTTCCTCCATAACTTAAACATTTTTGGATTTATTCCCTTTTTCTCTTGATTTGACTTTTGCCGTGTGTGGAGTGGTCTAACTATTTTCTTCTCGTCGACTAGCCGAAGGTGGCCAAGTTAACTAGCCACCTTTACTTATAAAATCAACTCTCACATTATCCTACAATTTTGATAATATCATACTAACAAGAGAGCACGAGTAAGATAAAATACTTGTGGGTAATATGCTTTGATGATGATGCATGTTGGAGAGTGATGCCTCTTTGTTGCGTTCTTGCTGCATATTTTTCTGTGTATTTTCCTTTTTTGATGCTCATTTCTTTTGATGTGAAGGTGCTAGAGATATACGCTGGTGATCATTTTTCTACTGCTAAGATCTAGAGGATCTTCTTCATCCTTGGAGTCCTTGTTCTGAAGATGGATGCAAACTGTGTGGTTACCTTTGTGGGATATACTGCTAGAGGATTTCCTACAGGATACCTGCAGGATGTCCTGTAGTTGCCTCTCCCCTAAAATTTCATGTCTTTTCTCAACTTTGATCATAAGCGTTGGATTGAGAGGGCCTAACCAAGGTTCAGCGTTACTTAGCCAAACAAATCCCTACACTACTAGCCCTTTCGGCATTAGTCCGTGGAGCGCGGACTGAAGTCTCATCCAAAGCATTATGGGGGGATTCTAAAACCAAGTTTCCGCACCTAGAGATGGTTGTGATGTTGGTTTATTTTGACTATACCTGCCTTCGTGTAGGTTTCTTAACCCTCTGTTCCACCCTTTAGTACCTTCATGTTAGGGTATAATTGGCTTTCGCGCATCCCTAACTTGCGGCTTAGGGACTTTCGCATTGGAAGGGCAGCGAACTGCGATATCTCCCAAACTAGGCTAAGTGTCTTACTTATCTTATTAACCGATCTTAGTTAGCTCCGCATAAATAGATGTTCTTACTTGTGTTCACTTAACCAACACATTTACATACATTCACGCATCATATAAGCATTATAAGTGAAATTCATACCCAACATAACAAAATGCATAAACAGGAAATAAAGACACAAAAATTGTAGAATACTTCTTTATTGATAATTCCGGACAATTACAGACTTGACCTGCCCTGTGCACTTAGCTGCAGGGGTCCACACACTTAGCTACGGACTTCTACCCTAGTCCTCTACACACTCAGCTGCAGAGCCTCTACCTACACTACGACCCAAACTTAGACTTCTACCTCAGAGCTATCTCTCATACATCATATATTTGTGTGTCTATCTTCTATTCTTACTATCAAACTACTTAGAGCTTAGCTCTATTTATACAATGTCATGGTTCGTGGACCATGGGTAGATATTTTACAGCTGACATTACATTTCCAAAATAATGGCGGACAACCCTATGACTCTTTAACACCTACGTGCTCCGCGACCACAAAATGCAGAGTCTTTACACTTGGATTACAAAATTTGACCAAAATATGAGCTTTTAGCCCCAAAACTACCCTTAGGGGATCTTGCGCCCAATAGGCCCCCAACTCTGCAGGCGTGGAGATCTTAGCATGAAGACCTCCCAGCTCCGTTTGGATGACCATAACCTCGACAGTGCAGTGAGCAGCCGCCTGCTAGACTTTCCACTCTCTGCTCAGTGACTGTCGCTGAACTGCCACCCTGAATCTTCTGTTGGGTTTCCTACATTGTCGCAAGCTTTCCTTCAATGGAAGTTGTGATCGTTTATGCCTTGTCTACCAATGGTTGTATGCATGCTTTTAGGACCGCTTCTTTGTGCTGAGCGACATCCACCTGTTCCTTAAGCACCTTTGCCTCCTGCATCCATCTGAGCCTCTGTGTAACTGTCTGCACAATCCCTTTAACCTCGTCATATCTTTATTGTAGCTCGCACACCTATGTCTCCAGGTTTTCTACATTTGGGTCCTCCTGTAGAGTGGTCAAGACCTCTAATGACTGTTCAAAAAATCGTGTGCAATCTGCTACTGCACAATCGATCGTCGCTATTGATATTGTAACAGTAGTGGCATGTTGTTCCCTGACTCCTGATGGAGTTAAAGGTTGAGCCCTCAACTGCAATTCTGCGATCTGTAGGTTCAGCTCCAGCTGAATCTTGGCCATCTTTGTTCGAGCACCGCGCACCCCTGTGGCCAACCTGCAGATGCGCACCTCAACTAGTTCTTTTGCCTAAATGTCCAACTCTGGGACCATTCGACAGGCTTCCTCCACTACCTGCATGATTTGCTTATTCTGTTCCACTACCTCATTGTGCTGCAGGCCCAATTGCTCGATATTGATGCACTGCTCGCTCATCACCTACAGAGCGCGACTCTCCCAGGACCTAATTTACGTGATGACTCCATCCTGCAAGAGGTGGAGCATCTCTCAAGGGAGCACGGACATATTTAATCCCACCCCTTTCAAGTTGCTGACTGTAGGTCTGTTAGCCTCATTTTCTATAGTAAGTGTCCCATCTGATAGCAGTATCGTGTTGGTCGCCCTTGTGCGCAACATATCCATGGCAACTAAAGTGTTAATCGTGAGGCTGGTGGACATTGTGCTAGCCTGTGGAGTGCGAGCCTGCAAATCTTGAAGCTCTATCCACAGATTTGCTAACACTAATTTCTGCTGCTCTTCGAACTATTGGAGGGCCTCCGCGGTGACATCCCTCACCATTTCTCCAATATCGCGCAAATCCCCCTTGGTAAGGTTGATTAGGTCCAAGGATGTCTTTGAAGCCTTGGTTTTATTTCGTGACACTTCCTTCTCTTGCGTTCGTTGACACTTGAGTTGGGTGGACATCGTCTGTGGGTCTGTGCCACCTTGATCTATCGGCTCCTCTATTTCTGCCTCAGCCCCAGGCGAAGGTGTCTTTTGTCCTTCACACTCTTCTCCTCCTGTCTCTTGTTGTTCTGCCAATTTCACGGCGTCACACACTGCCTAGGTGTTAGCCTCCACTTCCTCTTTTCTATGCTTCTCAGCCAGTGGCACCATTCTGAGCTTTGTTTCTTCCTTCTTATTCTACACGACGAACTTGTCTGTTTCCACCACGAAGCCTATTGCAGTGCGCCACTCCAACAGCCAAGACTCGAGGACTGTAAAGATAACGTCATTTGTTGCCAGATAAGGTAAGCTCTGCCATGTCATCATGGGGTCCTTTTGCACCCTGATAAAGACATGGTGGAAATCCTCTTTGAACTTTGCAAATCTCTACAAACTAGCGTATACTATGGGCGACAATCGTGTCTTATGATTGATCCCCATCCAGATACTCATCTCCATCAAGATCCAAAATATCTTGCTTTCTTTTACAAGTTGCGCGTCCTTGGTCATCCACAACGAAGCATACTTCGCTGCCTCTGTAAGGTCCGGCGCGACCGAAGGGAATTGGCTGTCTTTTGGCAGCTCCCATGCCATCAATACAATCGACAACAAGAGCCACGTGTAGTGGAACCTCTTGCCCTACTCTTGTGCCTCGCTACAATTTGCAAGGAACTCGCCGCATAGATAATTCTCCTAGTTGAACTGGACTCCTTCAGTGCATTGGGCTACTAGTGAAATCACAGGCGCAGACACCTCATCCGTGTGGCACTTCCACATCACCTTCCCTTCTAATATTTGTGTTGCTACCTTGACTGCAGGACTGTTAATGCAAGAGATGGCATATCTCTGCTTCTTCTTCTCCAAATTGAATTTCTTCTTCATAGCTTCTGCGAGGGCCAACTCACCACCTTTTCCTTCTGATATATTGGTTGGATCCTCCCCTAAGTAAGGCAGTTATGTGATCCAATGGATCAATTGGTCTGTGATGGGAATGGGTTCCTCCGGCCACAAACACCCATCATGCACCAAGCAGAGTAGTTGCCTGATGATGAAGATGGTCACTGGGGTGCAGTGGTTATGTGGTACCTAGAGCAGGTTGAGCAACCTGGCTTTCTCTACACCCTTGGGCCATGTCAGTGGCTCAATTTCGATCGTTCTAGCAGTCGTGTCAATCATTCGGTGCATTATTTTCTCAATCGCTAAATGCAGGAATTTCTCGTGATATGTGAGGTCCCAATCTTCGAAATTTAGTACACGAACTCGCCCTAAGAATGGCCCCTAAAAAACAATGTCATCTGGGAAAAACAGAGTTTGCAGGGAGCTCTTTCTCTTGTCTATGCCCTTTGGCACCTTAGTTTTGCCCTTGCGCAGAGAAACATATTTTGGTAACCTGGTACTAGGGTCCACACCCTGGGTTTCAACTTCCATTTTCAAATCCTCCTCATCCTCCAAGATTTCTTCAGATTTTTCCTCATCTGCCTCCAGATTAATGGCCTTCCCCTTTTCTTGCAAAGTGAGCTTGGTCCTCTGAGGGTTTCTTGGTGAGATGTGCACTGGTAGCATAGTCTGCTTATCCTTCTTTGGTCGCGGTGTCTTGGGTGATTTAGGGACTTCAACTACCAGTTCGGCACTCTCTGGGGCAACTTTTGCTACCTCAATTTCCTACATGACTTCCTCGACTGTCACCATTTCTGTGACCATGGATTCCATGGGTGTCGATATCATTCTATTCAGGAGGTCCTGCGTCTCCTTTGGCAGTCTCTCAAACGCTAAAATTGCTCTCAAAGCCTCAAAATTCGCACAGTCCATACACACCTAATAACGCGACAACTGAATTTTCAAAATGCCAACTGTTTTTTGCTGGACAACCACTTGTAATTTATAGGGCCTTTTGAATTCAAATACGACCGTTCCCCCAACATTCGGCCCATTAATGCTAGATTGACGACAAATTTTCAAGAATCTAATCCATAAATTTTGCCTTAAGTGCCTGTCGCCCACTCCATTTGGCCACAATCCGACCATCAAATCGTTAACATTGACTTTAATGGTCACTTTCCGATGGACCTATGCGCTATTTCCACAAGTAACGCAGTTGCCTTCCTGTTGTCGCCGACCCTGTGACACTTCCCTACTTCATGCAGTCCTCAAATTGCGTAGCTCCCCAACTCGGGCAATGTAGTTTATAGTCCCGTGCCTCCTTTCAGTTGCCTGGAGCACTAAGACTGTGCTACTTTCATTTGGTCACATGGTCAGACTGCCAACATATGGCTTCAAGCGACTACCATTTACGTTTCCTGGGAAGGGTTCTCCATTTAACTTGACTAGTTGTACTGCTCCTCCGTCGGTAATCTTCTTAATAACATAAGGCCCTAACTAGTGCATCCTGAATTTTTCGAGGAATTTATCAAACTTACTATCATGCAACAAAACCAGATTGTTTACCTTAAATGTGAGCAGCTTGATGTGTTGATCATGCCATGCCTTTTCATGCTGCTTTTGGACTTGTTGGTGAAACCCAACAAAAAATCTTTCTTCTTCGAGCTCATCCATCTGCGCAAGCCTTTCTTCCAGGGCTTCACGATCTGTTATACTTATGAATGTTTCTATGCACAGACTAGGCACGATGTATTCCATAGGCATTACGGCTTCCACACCATAAACAAGCCTAAAAGGGGTTTGTCCCGTCAAGTTTTTGCATGTTGTTCAATAAGCCCACAATACTGCAGGTATGCGTAGGTCCCAATCGCTTCGCTGAGTATTGCAAACCTTGGTCAACGCATTTTTAAGCAATTTGTTGAATGCCTCCACTGTCCCGTTAGCCAGTGGGTGATAAGGTGTGCTCTTCTGGTGATATACCTAAAATTCCTCCATTAGTGCGTTGATCGTCTCATTCAGGAAGTGTGTACCACGATCACTCATCAAGATCCTTGGACATCCAAATAGTGTCGATACATGCTCAAATAAGAACTTCGTGACCATCGTGCCCGTGCAATCCTTCACCAACTACGCTTTTTCCCAACGAGTCAAATACTTAGTCACAATGATAATGTACCTCGCCTCTCTCTTCCATTGTCGCTGAATGGGTCATACAAAATCTATTGCCCACTTCTCAAAATGTTGCAACATCATTTTTGGATTCAAAGGAATTTCATCCCTCCACAATGGCATGCCTGTTCTTTGACATACATCACATGCCTTGCAATATGCTTTTGAATGCTGATGAAGGGTTGGCCACCACAACCATGCCTATAGAATCTTCTGTGTGGTTTCTCTCCCTACATAATGTCCTCCCATGGCACCTCCATGAGAGTCCGCGAGGACGCTGCTTCATTCAAACTGAGGTACATACCATTGCAATATCTCATCAGTCCTCATCTTGTATAGATTCCCAGCAATGACAAAGAAATCTGCAACGCGCACAACTAATTCCTTCTTTTGCTAGATAGAGTATCCTTTCAGTGTAGTTCCTGTTGTTAGGAAGCGTATTATATCCTCAAAATGACCATCCACGACACTTACTACAAACAATTGCATGTCAGGCAATCCTTCTTCCAAGTTAGTAGGTTCTGATGCGCAACAGATGATCTGGTCTTGCGTTCAATCGTCTAGGCTTCACAACAACTTCAAAATCGTACTCTTGGAACAATAAGAGCCATCTACAGATTCACCACCCCAACACAGGCTTATTGACCACGTACTTTAGCGCAGAGTGATTCATATACATTTTAAAATGGCCTCCTAGAAAGTAGTGTCGGTACTTCTCGAGTGCATACGCCATAGCTAGCCCCTCGCGTTCAGTGGTAGAATAGTTCTTCTCTACTTTGGATAATCGGTGGCTTGTGAACGCGATAGGATGGTCCAAGCCTTCGCCTCCATCTTGTGTTAGTACTACCCCCAACGCTATACATTACGCGTCAACATGTACATGAAACTCTTTCTTCTAGTTTGGGAAGATTAGAATTGGCGCAGTAACCATCTTTTCTTTCAATATATCAAAGATTTTCTTACAGTTATTGTTCCAACAGAATGTGACATCCTTCTTCAACATTTTTTCCATGGGCGTGGTGATTTGGGCATAACCTTTGATAAAATTTCTGTAATATCTTGTATGTCCCAGAGTAGTGCGCAACTGTTTCACACTCCTCGGCGCTTCTAAGTTCAGTATCACCGCGATCTTCGCGAGGTCTACCATCAGTGCTTTTCTACAAACCACATTCCCCAATAGGTTCCAAGAAGGAGAAAAACAGGCACTTCTTGAGATTGAACGCGATATGGTATCTTCGATAGGTATCCAACATCAGTTGCAAGCTTGCTATGTGGTGCTTAACCAGCTCAAATATAGTCCAGTCATCAAAATATACCTCGAGGAACTTATGAAATTCCTTAAATGCCACAACAACCATGCGCGAAACGATTGTAGGCATATTCTTCAATCCAAATGGCATTATGGTGTATTGAAAACAACCCCACTCAGTCGCGAAGGTTTTCTTTCTCCTATCCTCCAGTGCGATTTTGATTTGGTGGTACCTAGAGAACCCATCAGTGAAGGAATATGCTTCCTAGCCAACTACATTGTCCAACACTTCATCTGTGAACGGAGTCAAGAAAGGATCATGCACACAAGCGTCATTCATTTTTCTAAGATCCATGCATATCCTTATCGCATCCTTCTGCTTCTTCTCTTACACCACCATTGGGCTTACCCAATCGAATTCTTCCAAAGGCTCAATGATGCTTGCTGCTAGCATCTTGTCTAGCTCTAAGCAGACCTTCTCCTTGTATTTTGGATTGAGGCGGTAAGGCCTCTACTTAACTGGCTTCGCATCGGGCTTTAACGTGATCTTCATCACTCCTAGATCTCTGATTATTCCTTTCAAATCTGTAAACTTGGTAGGGAATAAGTTTTGGTATTCGCAGAGTAATTCAGTGACCTTATCCACCATCATGGCATCCCAATAGTCTCCAATTTTCGCAAATTTGGGTTTCGCCTCCGTATCAATGCTCGTTTTTTTCATCGGCGCGGTTATATCAGGGTTCTGCATTTGCAGTCCTTGAACCTCGCAGTGGCCCTCTGTTTCTGGAATGTTAATCTTCCTAAAATCCTCATCCTCATCTTCAGCAGTTACATTATAACATTTGAGCGCGTGAATTAGTTGAGCAGCCCATTGAGACTGAATTAGGTCTAAAGGATCCTATGGTATCCTAAAGATGGCTGCTTTCACCTCTTGTAGTGCCTCATTAATACTGTCAAACCCATTCTCAAAATTGAATGTCATCATGAATCCTTCGTGTAGGATATCCCAATCGCTTGTCCCATGGTGGAGCTCTATTTCTACATTCCAATTCATTGGGATAACATCTAGGGTATGACAGAATAGGTGCACCCACTCAGGTTGGGGCTTTTCTCCATAAGCTTGCATCCATTTGGCTAGATGCACGTGCGGATCATTCTGCCCGTCATACTTGTCTGTCAGTCACATCTTAGGCTTCCCAAATCGTGTTCTCATCATCCTCCTACATTCGCGCCAATCATCAAAGCTTCCCTTGTGCATAACCCACCATCTTGAGGGCGTAGCGCGCAATGCCTAGTCCAAGGCCTGGAAGTGATGCTTTTCTAATATCTCCCTTTCAAATGTATCCAAAAATATATCTACCTCATTTACACCATCATAAATAGGCATATTTCTTGCCTCTGACGACACACAATGCAGCAACCAGGTCATCATGTTGCAATTTAGTGTAGTTACTTCATGTAACCGATTCTGCCAGCGTTCTATTTCTTCGTCAAAATCCGAAGTGCAGGAACTCTCGCGATCCCATGTAATCCATCCATCCGCAGTGGGATTCAAACAGTCTTGGTCTCGCATTGTTATCTTATAGATGCAGTCCAGATCATCATCACTCTCATAATTTTGGACTGGTTCTGTATAGCGCAATCCTTCAGCAGGATCCAGGGGTATTATTGCATGCAGTGATTTCTTCTCAAAGATCATCTTTCGCTTCTTCAGATTGATTACCCTGTTCATATCAGTAGCCCATTCAATTCCCAGGAGCGCAGGGTATGGATTGCTGTCATCCACTATCTCTATTACTTCAAAATCCACCAACACATTCACCCCCTCAATGTCCACGGTCACCCCCTGCAGCCACCCCATGGGGATGATTTTCTCCTAATTCGCCATCCTTAGCTGAATCAGAGACCATTGCAACATAGGTCTCCCCATTCGTTCCCAAGCCTACTTTGGTAGGACATTCGCATCTGACCCCATGTCCAAAATGACCTGATCCATTTCATACTCTCATATTTGTGCAGTCAGTGTCATCTCTCGTCCCATCCTCGTTTTATGCTTGCCAATTTTTCATACTATGCGCGGCTCACATGGCGCGGTCCCAACACATCTATTGATGAGTTCTTGTAACCCTTTCACATCCTTACTGTCGTGTAGTAACTTCATATAGGTTTCTAGGAAAGTTGTGAGCATAGAAGGGTCCATCTCCAGCGTAGGATTATCCTTGCTTCTTGAGGTGGAGGCCTCAGCGAAGCTCTTCTTACCTTCCATAAAGGCTTCATGAGCACGTTCCAAGTTGAATTCAACCTCTTTTTGTGGGGCTTTGCAAACCCATGTATTATCTTCTCGTTGTTTCTCCTTGTCATCCCCTATCGCGATCCCACTCCTGAGCACTACGTTTACGTTCGGATCCTCCTCGCACAGCTCAGACCTCATCATCTGCAGGTTTTGAGTCAGTGGAGGTGGTAGCGCCCCTTTGTCTCGTATCATTGCTATCAACATAGGATAGTCTTCTGTTTCATGTTCAAACAGTGTGCAATACTTGCACGATGGACGTTTTGGATTAGTACAATCACGGTCATAGTGTCCTGGTCCTCCATAATTGTAGCAAATCAATTGTCCTCAACCTCTACTAGGTCCTCCTTCACCTCAGCCTCGTCCGCGCCCCTGAAATCCCATCTACGCCGTTCTTGCATTCTGGTCGAAGGGCTGCGTTTTGGCCTGAAACCTATAGGCAGGAGTTCAATCCATCATCAATTCATAGCTCCTGCAAGTACGCTCATCATGTCCTACCATCCTACAAAAGTTGCAGAATAGATGTTGCGGTGCTTGTACATACTTCTGTAGAAAGTGAGAGTTATCTGTGGCATGTTTTCTGACTACCTGACAGATAGCACACCATAATGCAGGCCCCGCGCTAGGTCTTGCTTAAGCTTCCAGCTTTAAAGGCATCAGTCCTCCCCCTACAAGGTAATTTGCAAAGACCAGGCAATGGTCTTTTTCATGACCCGGACTCTTGCATTTCAAGCACCATACTTTCTCGCATACCTCTGGTCCAACCATCTTGTCCTGCTCTAGACCTTGCATCTCAAGGCACAAATTCTTCAGTTGTGCATGGATCTGTTGAACTCCTAGATTAGGGTCTTGCATCAGAGTCTCATGTAGTCTCATAGCAATCTCCAAGGCCTCTGCCTGAGTTGTTATCTTTTGTTGCGATAGCGCAATCCTTAAGTGTGGTAGTAGTGAAGCCACAAACCACTCGCGATGTTGTCCATCTGTCAAATTCATGTTGGCTTCGATTATACATTTCAACCTCTGATCTAGTTCCTAAGGCATCTCATCTAGTTGCATCATGATCTCATTGAATCCCACAATCAACTGCGTCTCAAATTTAGGCTTACTAAATTCCCTATTTAGTGCTGCCTAGATGTCTGCTACTCCAGCATTCGGGTTATCGTTAGATTACTTAATATACCAGGTTAGCACGCGATCTTGCAGAGTACTAACTAGTGTCGCCTTCTTTATGTGATCATTTGTAACACCTTGAGCTTCCCATACAACCCTCACAATGAACCAAAATTGGTCCAGGTTCTCATTTCCCAAGCCTTTGAAAAAAGACTGTATTTTCCATACTAAACTACGGTGGAGGTGGAGATGGTACGAGTGAAGTTGGAGGCGATGGCGGTGAAGTCGGAGGTGGTGTGGGCAGAGGTGGTATTTGTGGGAATCCTTGTCTTATTAACTAAATAGCGCTTCACGGAGAAACCTTCACTATCGCTTATGCGTCCCTTCACAGAGATGAAATCAAGGGGCTATACTCTAGACCCTTATTTCCTTCGTTTCTGTAAATTTTTCCATTTTGCGTAGTCCCAAATATCACGGTAGCTGCATAACCCATTTTTCGCACAAAAACATTTTGATCCAAGTATTCAAATATTTTACGTACTAACCTCGTGGTCCTTTGAAAAAATGTCGCTCTGCCCCGCTATAGCTAACTGAGGTGACGACCGTGAATTTAGTAGATCTTTTATAGCTGACATTACATTTCCAAAATAAGTGCGGACAACCCTATGACTCTTTAACACCTATGCGCTCCGCGACCACAAAATGCAAAGTCTTTACACTTGGATTACAAAATTTGACCAAAATATGGGCTTTTAGCCCCAAAACTACCCTTGGGGGATCTTGTGCCCAACAATAAAGGATGTTGAAATGAGGGGAGAAGGGCAATAGGGAATGGTAGGTGAGAGATTTTGTCTCTCAATATTGTTCCTCTTTCCCTCTTCTCTCTCTCCTTTATTTGTTTTCTTTTTACTTTTTGTAATCTGTAATTTTTTTGAATTGGTTTCTTTGATGGATGTAGGGGTGACATGGTGATGAGTACATGGTTTTTTATCCAGACACACGCTTGTTTCATCCCCTTGCTCTTGGACCACTTTCTTGGGATTTTCAAGGTCATTGTAATTCCTACAGGAAACTCTTGTAGCTTTACAGGGAATCCTGTAGAATTACAGGGAATCCTATAGAAAACACAAAGTTTGTGTAAGATGAGCTGGACGGGTTTATAAGTGGAAGAATAGGTTAATAGTGGAAGATATGAGATGGGTGGATTGAAACATAGCCCTTGTAGGTCGTTTTTCCCTCTCATGATGTGTTCATCCTCCTCTTGCTGACCTGCAAAACAAAATTCCCATTTTTTGTGTATCATTTCTTCTTCTTTTTTCTATTCTTTTTGTTTTTGTTTCACAACATCTCCTCAACAGGTTTTCAACCCAACAATGGGACCCATGTGCCTCATGGATGTTTTCACCCGAGTCTCTCTTTTTTCTTTTCTTTTTTCTTTTTGTAGGGACTTGGTGGGGTGGAATCTGAGACTTTCTCTACCACCATCATTGTCTTGCTGATGCTATTGATGAATTCCTCCTTTGACAAGGGCTTGTTGTAGATCTTTAATCTATAACCATTGAAAAGAAAAGAGATAACCTTTGCATCAATGGTTCTTATCTATTCAGCACCATTATCATGAAAATTTTCTATTACATAAGGCCCTAACCATCTAGTCCTTAACTTACCTTTAAAATCCTTGTACCGGGAATCATCCAACAAATCCCAATCACCTTTTTGAAATTGTTTGTCTTTTATATTCTTGTCATGCTAGATTTTCCTCTAAACTTGAGTCATGTCTGTGTGCAAGAGGGCCTGCACCATAAATTCATCTAGCCCATTCAATTAGAGTAATCTTTCTTGTTGTGCCCTGGTGAGATCTAGATCCAGTTGAGCTGCCATCCTTAAGGTGTTGTATTCAAATTCAATGGACAACAGGGCTTTCTTCCCATAGACTAGCTCATAAGGAGTGAACCCAGTTGTGGTCTTCCACGTGGTATTATAGGCCCAAGTAGCCTCAAATAATCTATCTACCCAATCCTTTATGTTGTTGATAATCACTTTGGTCAGAATGCCTTCAAATGTTCTATTGGTTATCTCCACTTGCCCATTAGCCCGTGGGTGGGAAGGAGTGGATGTTCTGTGCTTGATCTTGTGTTGGCTTAACAAATTTTAAATCATGTGAGATGTAAATTGACTGCCTTGATCGGTGACCAATTCTCTAGGGTACCCATACTTATAAAACACATTTTCCCTTAAGAATTTAGCCACCTTTTCTTTTGTTGCTGCTTTGATGGCTTTGGCTTCAGCCCACCTGGTTAAGTAGTCAGTGCACAGAATGATGTACTGCTTCAATGGAGGGTCAATGGGTCTGATGAAATCCATGCCCCACTTGTCAAATGACTCAAAAGTCACTTGAGGTTGCAGAGGTATTTAATCCCTTGGGGTAGGTTTCCCCATCCTTTGGAACTGATCACACTGACTGGTATACCTCCTCACATGTTGGTGAAGAGTGGGCCATTAATAACTAGCTTGTAGTACCTTAAATGTTGTCCTTTTGGCTACAAAGTGACCTCCACAAGGACCATCATGGCAAGTCAGAAGGATGTCAAAGATTTCCTCCTCCCTGACACATCTTCTTAGGATTTGATTTGGGCCTAGCTTGAAGAGATTGTCCCCAATCCAAGTGAATGGGGCGCTCTTGATTACAATCTTGATCTTTTCCTTGGAGGACAAGTTTGTTGGAAACTGTGCAGACATCAAGTAATTTTCTATGTCAACAAACCATGGAGAGAGAACTGAAATGGTGAATAAGTGTTCATCCGGTAACTGATCATCAACCATTCCTTCCTCCTCTGTAGGCAAAGTCAATCTAGATAAAATATCTGCAACAACATTCTCCTTGCCAGGATTATCAATAATAGTGAAATCAAACCGTTGTAATAAAAGTAACCATCTAATAATCCAGGCATTTACAATAGGTTTATTCATCAAGTATTTAATTGCAGCATGGTCAGTATGTGCAAATGTTTGGTAACCAGTAATGTAATGCCTAAATTTATTCAATGAATGCACAACAACAAGGAGCTCTTTTTCAGTCACTGTGTAGTTCAGCTCAGCTTTTTATAGATTCTTATTGATGAAGTAAATGGCATAAGGTAGCTTGTCATCTATCTGGCCTAGAGCTGCTTCTATGGCTTTGTGAGAGGCATCGACATGTATATGGAAAGGAACAACCCAATTTGGGACTCATATAATAGGTGCAGTAATCAACTTGTCCTTTAGGGTGTCCAAGGCTTCTTCACAACATTCTGACCATAAAAATTCAGAGTCTTTGGCCAATAACCCAAATAAAGGAGAAGCTAACTAGCTGAAATCTTTTATAAATCTCCTAAAGTATCCAACTAAACCTAAAAATCTTCTAACATCCCTCTGTTTTTGTAGAGTCAGAACCCTTTTAACGATGGCTATCTTATTTGGGTCTACCTGAAGTCCTTCCTGGTATATTCAGTGGCTTAGAATAGTCCATGCAGTCATCAAGAACTCACATTTTTCTGGACTAAGGGATAAGTTCATTTCAATGCATTTATTCAACATCTTACCCAAGTTAGAGAGAGCCTCCTGGAAATCACACCCATAGGGTGTAAAGTCATCCATATAAATTTCTACTGCATCATGGACTAGCTCTGCAAAGATACTCAGTATTTCCCTCTGGAAAGTGGTAGGGGCATTGCATAGACCAAAAGGAAGGACCCTATAAATGAAAGTACTCCAAGGACAGGTGAAGGTGGTTTTATCCTAGTCCTTTGGACTAATCTAGATTTGATTGTACCCGTTGAACCCATCTAAGAAAGATAAAAACTTTTTCCCAACTAGGCCATCTAACACTTGGTCAATGAAAGGTAGAGGGAAATGGTCCTTCTTTTTTGCTTTGTTTAACTCTCTGTAATAAAAAAAAATCCTTCACTTTGCATTTTCTTTGGAACGAGCACCAAAGGAGACACCCACTCATTGTCTGAGATAGGGTAAATGAAACCTGCATCCAACAACTTTTACAATTCTTCTTTGACTATATCCTTGAGAGATGGATTCATTCTCCTTTGGGGTTGTCAAATTGGTTTGCAACCTTCTTTGATGTAAATGTGGTGAGTACACACCGAGGGTTGCACTCCCTTCATCTCTTTGTAATTCCAAGTAAAGGCATCCAAATGCTTCCTTAGCATGTTACATATCTCTTCTTCTTGGTGTATAGAAAGAGAGCGGATGATTTTCAAAGTTCTTTCAGGGTTGAATTCTATTGTCTTGACACCAATAGGGTTTTAATCAGCTAAGAATAGATTGATCCGATGGTTGCTCTTAGTTTCCTTTCCTACTTCCTCTAGAGACAAGTTGTTGGGAGTTGGATTTTGTAGGATGTGTTCAATCAAATCATCTTCATCAGGATGTCCTCCTCCCATGGTAGTTTATAGGGTGTAGAGTTGGGCAGAGTAGATTCCATCTTCTTCCTCCTCTTCTAGCCATAAAGGTAGATCATGTTCTAAATATGGCTGAGTAGGAGGGTACAAGACCAACTGCTTGGATAGATGCCCATTTTTTATAGTCATGTTTCTAGCCCTACAGCTGATGTAGGCATGGATAGTGGCTAACCAAGGCATCCCAAGTATGAGAGGTTAACCATTAAACTTAGTCTTAGGCTGGAGAACTAGGAAGTCTACAGGATACTCCTAGGAGTCAATGGAGACCATCACATGCTCAACAATCCCCTCAGGCGCTACTATGGATCGGTCTGCAAGCTACAAGACTGTTGTATTTTTTCTTAACGAACCCTGGAGATCCAACTTGAGCATGGTGTCCTTAGTCATTACATTAACGGTAGCCCCCATATTAGTCAAGGTATGAGGGACAATGGTGCCATTGATGTGCACATCTACTACATGACTTCTAGGGTCTAAATACTTTGGGAAAATTACCTGCCCCAACATTAAGTTGCACCACTGTCCAATGGCATTAATGGTAGGGGTGTCTCTTTTTTGCCTCCCTGGATGTTTGAAACACTTCTCTTTAATTAGTTTGTTGTAAATAGGTACATCCTTAATGGCTTGGAGAAGTGGAATTTTGACACATATATTTTTCAATTCACCCAAAAGTTCATTCTATTTTAGTGTAGGCTGGACTAGATGAGTTAATATTTCAAGAAAGGGTGGTGGATTCACTCTAGGCATACTTTCGTCTCTTTGCTCCTCATTCTCCCTAGGTGGAGATAAAGGTTGGTTATCCAGGAGTACTCTCCCAGACCTCAAGTTGATTTCCTGAATTTCCACTGCATAATCAGGGTAGGATGTCTCTCCACTGTAGACTGGTTGTCCCCGTCTATTTTTCGGGTTCGGATTTGGTTGGGTAGGCATCTAAGGTTTTTTAGTTGGAGAAGGGTGTAAAAGTTGTGGTTGAGTAGGAGATGAAGGTAATAAAGCTGGAGAATTTTTGTATGGGGCCCTCCACCCCTGGGGTGGTGCATTCCATTGAGGTTGTGGAGGAGTATATGGATGAAATGGCTGGTTGGTTGATTGGGTATGGTACTGAGGTGAAAAAGTCTAGGGAGAAGGTGTATACCAGGAGGGAAGAGTAGGGGGGCCCTAAGAGGGAATGGATGTGTTTTGGTTAGGGTTGTAATATGCATAGGATGACCCTTGTATGCCATTCTGGTATGGTTGAGGCCCATGAGGCCTCCTTTGATTTATGTGGCAGATTTGTTTACTCACCCCTTAAGTTCCCCGATAGACAGCTTTTAGTCTAGGTAGAGAAGGGCCCTTATCTGTGGAGTGATTTTCTTCATAGACCGAGTAGATTTCTATCAATTTTAATGGATATTCATTCCTAGGGTGTCTCCTTGTGCATCTAGGTCAGAAGATGGCTAATACTCTCTTTGCTTCCTCCTACTTCCTCTTGATTTATGTAGTGTCCATCTGTAGGGCAAGGGTTTGTAGCATTTCACTCTTAAAATATTCCAACATGTTTCCAATTTTGCCTTTTATAGATGTGTTGGAAGAGGATGAGTTGACCATTGTTTGAATACCCCTACCATTTTTCCTAGCTGCCCTAGAATGGTTCTTAAAGACGGTCTTGATATATTCATAGGGTAGTTGGTAGATGTCCCCTCTTGATAACAGGTTTAGGGTATCCAAAAGATCTTCCCTGCCCCCCTGATAAGGACTAGCTTAAGTGACTCAGGATCAATTGTGCACCTAGCCCTTTTGTAGCGAAGCTAGAATATTTCCTCATAATCCTCTAAGGAGTCATCATGCCCCAAGGTCATTCTAAAAATTTCCTCTTTAGTGTCGTTGGACCTACAATACTCCCTATACTTCTTATTGAAATCTTGTTTCATCTGAGCCCCAGTGGTGATATTATCCCCAGGTAGACCCACGAACCAGCGTAGAGTTGCATCCTTGAGAGTGGATGGGTATAATTTCAACTTTTGATCATCATTGGTGTAATCATAAGTTCTGAATATGACTGCGAATTCAAATAAGAAAGTATCTGGATCTTATGAGGTCATGCCATGAAAGTGAGGAAGAGGAGAGGGGCTTATCTTTTTCATCTTGGCATCCCCATTAGTTTCTCTGATGGGAAAAGAACCCTCAATTCTTTCTCTATCTCCCCTTTCATTTCTATTTTCAACCATTGTCAGTTGGAATGGGTTCTTATTCTCGTTCCCCTATAGGCTCTTCAAAAATCGCTGGTTGTTTTCCTAAGGGGTCCTCTAGTTCACATCCACTAAAGAAGAGGGAAGGTTGACTGTGTGAAGCGGTAGGGGTATTCGGTAGAAATTTTCCTAAGTTATCCCTATTCCTACAAGGCATGAAAGAAGTGTTTTTGTTCTATTTTGTTTTTCAAGCTTTAAGACTAATTGCATAATTGAAAAGACAAACTGAATTAAAACTAACTGCTGAATGAAATTACTTGCAAAATGGAAAGGAAAGCAAACCAATTTACAACTACTTTTGTAAAAATGAAGCTAATAGCAAAATGAAAGAGATAGGAAATGGAAGAAAGAAAGTAGAAATCACATCTACTTAGACACCTCCCCAACAACGACGCCAAAAAGTGATGAGCACTAGTATTGCAGCGAGAATGCTGCAACTCCTAGCGTACCAACTTTTCTTCATCAACCCGGGGTTCGTACAAACTTGGCGGTGACAATGTTGTATACACAAATAGATGCAATGAGTCCACTCTTTTGTCACTGTTTATCTGGGTCATAGACCACTAGAGTTTCTCAAACCACCCTTCTATTGATTTAGAGGAAGTTTGATTACCAATGGAAAAGGGGGAATTTTACCCTAATTGAGAGAGTTGAAATATTATCTACTGCAGCAATGAAAGACTGAAATAAATGATTAAAACACACCACTCATCTAGCTATTTGTCAAGAGATCTTGCTTCATAAGAATTCTAAGCTAACACATGTGAGACCCTAACTAACTTAAGCATGCAGTCTGATCTAATCAAACACTTTATTATTGTGCATATGAATGAACATAACAACCTTTTTCTTTTTTTCCTTTTTGTGAAAACGTGAATGCTAATTCTTCTTAATTGTATGGCAGGTGGGTTAGGTGTGGAGAGAGGTGGTTGTGAAGGGTCAGATGACTTGAGAGGCAATCAAGGGCCTTCTTCTATCTTTCTTGATGCACTTCTCACAAAGCGGCCTCAAAACAGGCCACCACTGGTCGTCCTACATGATGTCTACAAGATGTCCTAATTCACCTATAGGATCCCCTGTATTCCTATAGGAATAGGCCGAAAGCATAAGGAACAATTTGGATAGTGGAATAGGGCTTAGGGAAGGCGAGTGATGGAAGGAATAAGGCAAGGAAGTGGCTAGGACTTCCTCAGAACTCAAACCCAAGTTTGTATGGTGGTTGGATTTGCTCAACATGCATGGCAAGTTGTTCTTATAAAATTGATAACTAGTTTATAGACTTAGTGGATCTTGGAAATCATGGATGGGTGTGGTTAAGATGGGGTTGCAGATACGAGGTCTTCGTACACTATTGAAACTCCTGCAATACACACATCACTAGCATTTACCCATAAATCATGTCAAAACAAGAAAGATTTCCAACAACATAAGAAAACAAAATTTCATCATTCATTTGCCTAGCTAATGCATGAAAATTCTTGCAGCCTATTGTGAAACACCATGAATTCTAATACAAAGCTGGAGATATCAGTAATAACAACTGCAATTTATCCTTGAAAACTAAAAGATGCTAGCCTAATTAGTAGAAAACCCTAAATTTCATAAGAAATCAAAATTTTGTCTTTTTGGGGCTGAATGGGAGGTTTTCCTCAAACTATGGTCCCTGGAGGGAGGAGTGAGGAAATATCCACCTGTTATCAACCTTTTTGGTATTCCTTTATCTCTCTAAATCCATTGCTAAAGTTATGCACAAATGGAAGCAAACTAATCAAATTCACCAATGCTTGCAATGAAATAATGCCAAAATCAATTCAACAAGTAATGCATGAAATAACCTAAGAATATAAGTATAGTAAGAAGAACCTCTGCTGCTAGGGTTGGGCCCTAAACCAAGAGCTTCAACCCTCTGAGTCAACTCAGTGTTGGATCAAGGAAATGCTCATTTTCATCAACATATCAAAAAATACATAACAGTGTTTTACCACAATCCTTCAACTGAAAAGTGCTTACTTATCTTGCATAAAAAATCTGAATTCTAATGAGGCTCTAGGCCTCCTTATATACAACTGAAGTTTCCAACAACTTCCTTAAATCTAGGGAGGCTTGGCTCCCAATCTTAAGATGACTGTTTCTTAAGTATCATTGGCTTGTTGCCAATGATCTTCATGACTTGGTTGCCTGCAACTTCGAGCTAGTGTGATTGGATTGAGGGATATTCGAATGAGTGAGGATTTGATGAGGAACATCCATTTCCTATAATCTCTCATTCTTGTCTCATTCAATTCCCACACCTTGATTAGCCATAATTGCCATAATTTTCTCCCAAAAACTTGCAATCAATGCACATTAGACCACTAGACATAACATCTTACATTTACTCATCTCATTAAGCAAAATATAATTAAAACATGTAAGAAATTATAAGAAGAGTTGAGTTTAGTAAGCTTGGAGGTGTATTAAGGTCCATATATTTACCCAATGATGAGCCTCATCACTACCAAATCTTAATTGCGAGGGATGACCAATCTCAGGGTACGTCTTTGCCCAAATGTTAACAATTATATTGCCAAGCGGTCAACAAGGATAAGTACCATGTGGATAAAAATATGTGATCAGAACAAAATATAATGTATATATATTTATATTAGCTTCTATAGTATTTATTCAAATCATTAAAATGCCTAAGTAGTGAATGGATGTGGCAAGTAATTTAATTATGTCCTTGGGAGGTCTAAACACACACACACATATACATATACATATACATATACATATACATATATATATATATATATATATATTATATATATATATATATATATATATATATAGCTAAAATCATAGTTAAGGATCTCCACTCGTAGGAAATTCCTTGTTCCCATCGAGAACATAATTTTAATTTCATTTCTAAAAAGTTGGTTTGTACATTTTAAAATGTTAATAATGTTTTTTATTTCTTTTTTCCTTTAAGAATTTTAAATTTTAAATAAGCTAGAATTTTAAATTAGTCTTACACAACCTTCATGTAATGGTAATGGTGCATTTTTTCCACTGTGGACTTCAAAGTTTGTATTTGTAGGTTGATCAAGGAAGGAGCTTGATATTCAATAACAATAATCACTTGATTTCTCTTTTTCGAGTTGTGTAGGCTTGGTAATATGGCTAATTTTAGGAGGATACTTAGTCTGCAAACACTTGTTATTTGTGGTGGCATTTTCAGTTTTATCTTGGTTTGGGTAATTAGATTAATATAGAATATGTAGATATATGTTTATTGAGGTTGTGTATATGTTGTGGAAAGATTATGCTATATGGTCAATAGGGATTCAAGGATATGAATATGTATGTCGATCATATGATAAAGACAATTTTGTATAATTTCAACAAATTTTCTGTTATAAAATATATCATGTTTTTTCTTATTCTAAAAAAATAATAATAATTAATTATCTTTTAGTTATAAAATTAATTCCATCCAAATAATATGATTTCAGAATTTAATATAAAATTTGATATTAATGATTTTTTTTTTTTAATTATAATATATATATATATATATATATAAACATGTCATGAGAAGATGGAAACATGTGTAAAAACAAATATTATCAAATCATGCACTTGAAACATGGAGACTCGTGCAAAAAGCACGCCAATTATTTTATCCTAGTTTCGTTTCCTTTTTTAAATAATACACATATTTTCTTAAAAATAATATTAAGTGGTTTATTTATCATTAATTATATATATGTTAGTGTATTTACAGTTAATTATATATATGAAACATATATATAGTCTGAATCTTTTGTGTAGAAGTTTTCTATGTTGAAGTTTTGGGTGGACGCAGACCAAAAAGCTAAAAAAAAATAATAAGCTTAAGAGCTGATTAAACCTATAAATAATGAGAGCACGTGAG